>PJEM01003178.1:7406-29136 GCA_004023845.1 Helogale parvula
CCAAAGGAGGCTCCAGGCTCTGAGCTGTTAGCACAGAGCCCAGTGTAGGGCTTGAACCCATGAACCAGGAGATCATGAATTGAGCCAAAGTCAGATGCTTAACCCACTGAGCCACTCAGGCACCCCAAGGGAAGTGGATTATTTAACCATTCTCATCTTGCAACAGATCTTGTTATTTTTTTCTCTGTTGTGATACAGATGGGTATTTTGTAATTATTTCAGTTAAACACTTTAAAGTAACTTTGGACACAGATTAATAGTTGATTTTGAACCTAAATGAAGTAATTTTCAATTGTAACAGAATATGTATGTGGATGAAGAATGTCTCAACATGTGGCTTTTATATATTTAAAATGCATTTTCTCTCTCTCAAAAAAAAATAAACATAAAAAACAATTTTTAAAGGGGGAATGCCTGGGTGGCTCAGTGGGTTAAGGGTCTGACATCAGCTCAGGTCATGATCTCTCAGTTCATGCCTCCCTCTCTTTCTCTGCCCCCTCCCTGTTCTCTCTCTCTTCTCTTCTCTTTCAAAAAAAAAACATTAAAAACACTTTTTAATGTATTAACAAAAGGTTTATATTTTTTTCAGTACATTTGTGATAGGTACTGCCAAGTTGGCGCTAAATAAACTTGAATTTCTGTCGTGGTTCTCTCACACTACATAATACGGAAATCAATGGAGTCATTTTAGAGAGCTTCTGTTTAAAAAAACAGGTACAGTGGAACTTACGTGTAAAAAGTTAAAAGACTCGGTCATTTGTAGAATACAGAAGACCTCAGGGGGGTTCGAGAATAACAGATGAGAGGTGTAATCTTTCACATCCCTTTGTTACTGTACTGTGAATCCATGTTCTTCTTTTTGGTTTCCTTGCAAGGAGTCTTGAAGATTTTGCTGGCTTCCTGCCACCCTGATAAGCATTTCCTGAGGACTGATGTTGTGAATGGCATCATGCTGGAAACATCCTAAGCTGCTGTAGCTACAGCGGTCTTAGAGCTAAGCTTTGCTGGGACGTGTTGGGAGGGGCTGGATGGTTATATAATTTATCCCTTTCCTTGTGCTCTGTGTAAAGGCCTATCCAATTTGCTCATGTATGGTGAGAACAAAAATAGAGCAAAAGATACTTGTTTCCTATTCAAGGTAAAATAAAAATTCACGTTTCTTCTATTAAAATTCGTATTTTTGATGAAACTGTAATGTTAGATGATTACAATTAAAATATTTACATCCAGTATCTTCAGAATTGTTACAGGACTAACATATGGCTTGCAAATGTTTTGCTGTGCTCCATGTTTATAGCATGTTTTAGTCCTGCAGTTCATAAACGTAACATTTTAAGGTTAAGATTTTTAAGGTTCTAGATTATTTAAGGAAACAACAAAGTGAAGGAGGTAATATCCTTTTTTTTTATATAGTTTATTTTTTAGACAGAGCATGAGTGGGGGAGGGGCAGAGAGAGAGGGAGACACAGAATCTGAAGCAGGCTCCAGGCTCTGAGCTGTCAGCACAGTACCCGACACGGGGCTGGAACCCACAAACCTTGAGATCATGACCTGAGGCAAAATCGGCCGCTTAACCAACTGAGCCACCCAAGCACCTAGTAATATCTTCTTAAAAGTACTTCTAAGAAGGGGCATCTGGGTGGCTTAGTCGGTTAAGTGTCTGACTCTTGATCTGGGCTCAGCGAATGGTCTCCCAGTTCCTGCAGCCAAGCCCAGTGCCTTGTCGGGCTCTGCACGGACAGTGTGGCGCCTGCTTGCGATTGTCTGTCTCCTCTCCTCTCCCCTCCTCCCCTCCCCCAGCTCATGTTCTCTTCCTTCTGTCTCTCAAAAATAAACAAACTTAAAAAACAAGTGTTTCTGAATGTAATGAATTTATTTTCTTTGTAGTGTAGTCTATTTTGAGAACATGAGAAGTCTGCTTACATCCTGCCAGCTTCATGGGAAATAGTTAAGGTCAAATTTGGGTTGTTTTTGTGTTTGTTTTGTTTTTCCCCTAGAAAAAATTGTTTAAGTATAATTAATCTGAAATAGGAGTTTTAAATACAAATATACCTTCCATTCTGTAACCTACTTTTAGGGTTTAAAAAAATAACACCCTTTTATTTGTAATACGAGCCATTGTGACAAATTCCAATGATATAGTACTGTAAATTTTTAAATGCTTAGGTTCCTTAAAGTCTTACCCTCCACCTCAAAGAGAGGCAGCTTGGGTAATTTTATAAGTCTAAGCACTGCTTCACATGTTCCATGTAAATAAATGCCATGCCTACCTAGAATAGAAAAAATTGTATGTGGTTTCTAAACTGTGATAACTATTCATTCTTTTAGTATAAACAAATAACAAAAGGAACACGAAAAAGACTTAAATAAATGTAAGGTAGTAATTGATGACATGAAGGACAGCTTCTTTACTGTTCGCTTGCTGCAGCCGGAAGTGTGTTTAGTGCACTCGTGTTGAGGGCGCCATTCAGGACAGGAGCAGATCCAGAGCCGAGTGCTCCCCAGGAAGATGACACGGTGGACAAGTGTTAGAGAGCACGTGAGTTTAGAATAGACCCATTTCTGGAGAATGAAGAGCAGAGTGGCAGAGGATGTCTTACCGCCTTCTTCACTGTGTCCCACACCAGGCTCCTCACCTCTCTCTGCCCTTTCTCTCCTTCCTGCGTTCCAATCGTACCAATCGACTCCTCTTGTGGGATTTCCTAGCTGCAAACTTGTGGCTCCCCCCCACCTCCCCGGGCTCCCCTTGATCCACCCGGTCAGGTCACTCAATCCCCTCAGCCCCTATTCTGCCTTGTAAACACCTGCCTGCCTGTTCTCACTGTCGCTGGCCCCTGGGTTCTTCCTGGGGCTTCCTCCTGACCCCGCAGCGTACCTCTCCTGTTTGTCACAGTGTCCCTGGACCCCCGCTCAGTGTCGTCCTCAGCCACCTATATGATCAAACCTGTTTATGCTTCAGCCGCCTCATTGTACTTGAAGTTAAGGAATCTCAGGGCCCATCCATACCCCTGTACCTCCGCTGGTCTTTTCTGCTTGTCTGTCTGCCAGATGTGCCACTCTGCCTCCTGAAACGTGTCTCGACTGCCCCAGATCTAGGTGTTTCTGCACACCTAGGACTCTTCTCACACTCTTCACATAATTCTGGTATCTAATTATCCACTCCTCCTGTCATAGGGATGGCATCTCTTCCTCTGATTAACAAAAGTTCCTTATGGGACCTTTGCAGGAACCAGTTTGTTAGAAGCACATCCAGTTGCCACTTACTGAGTGAACAGTAGTCATTGGGGTGATCATTTATAACTAGATACTCACTCTTATTAGAACGCTTATTTCCCACTAGCTCCTGTTTAACGCTTTATTTTTATGAGATCTCCCAGGGTGAGCGCACCCATCATCCAATGCTGAGAAAACCGACTAACGGCCTCCACGTAGAGATAAGTGTCACTGAGGGTTTGGGTGGGCTGAGTCAGATTAAGGCAGAAAGAAGGGAATCGGTTGTCTGTCCAGACTGCTGGTGGAGATTGAGGGGCCCCTCACCAGCACGTTAGTTTATTCCCTATGTTTTATTACCCTACGGATACTAGTTTTTAATGCAGATAGGTGGATACTATAAGAGTCGAACAGGAAGATATGAATACTAGAGAGACATGATTCAGCCGAGATGCCGAGTGTCTTCATGCTTCTGTATGCAGCCCCACCTTACTCTGTGCCCCCCGTCCCCCCGCAGCCCACCAGGATAGATCCTCCTGCCACCCAGCGAAGACATCATGGTAGATTCTGATCAATATTTGGTGAGCGAATGACTAGGTCAATAGTTACACAGGAAATTAGGCAACGCTAGTTATTAAACTCAACATACAGTTTTGCGTTTGCCAAGGCAAACTCTTCCAGTAGGTCCTGTATCTTACTGGATTTTAATATTGGAGAGCCTGCACATTCAGTGAATGGCTTGTTTGGCCTGAAGGTGGGTGTGTCTTCAGCAGGTGGTAGGTTCATCCAAGTCCTAATGGTTAAGTTTTTCTCAAAAACCTTGTTTTGTCTCCATGGGGGGGTCTATATGCCTGGGTGACTAGAGCCTAAATAGGGGATCTCTTCCTCTTTACCCAACTGCTTTCTTCAAGAAGAAGATAAATCAGTTCATTAGGCTAGTTTGAGATGTTATTAAATGAAGGTTTTGGGGGAGAAGGAACAAAGTGTTATTGAGTTGGTTTTCAAGTGAGCACATGTCTTTGATTTACTTGTGTTTTCCCAATGGAGATTTCCATTTCCTTACAGTGAGTCCAAGGAAGGTTGGATCAGGCATGATATTGGTAGTTATCTTGTTGACAGACTTCTGAATCTATATAGAAGGTAACATGTAATTTGAAAGTTTCTGATTAAGTTGATTCTTTGAAATCACATGTCTTGTTAGTAGGTATCATGAATTATTTTATGTGTAAATACAGCTACATTATCAAAATGGTAGCATGTTAATTAAGGGGACACAAAGACAAATTTGGTTCATATTTTAATTTTCTTTTTTTTTAATAGTTTATTGCCAAATTGGTTTCCATACAACACCCAGTGCTCTTCCCCATAAGTGCCCTCCTCCATCACCACCATCTCTTTTCCCCCCTCCCCCTTCAACCCTCAGTTCGTTTTCAGTATTCAATAGTCTCTCAAGTTTTACATCCCTCTCTCTCCCCAATGCTCTTTCCCTCTTCCCCTCCCCATGGTCCTCCATTAGATTTCTCCTGTTAGACCTATGAGTGCAAACATATGGTATCTGTCCTTCTCCGCCTGACTTATTTCGCTTAGTCATATTTTAATTTTCTACAAATCATGACTTTTGTACGATTTAAGGGACACTCTTTTAGTATATTGAAGGACCCTATTTATGAGCATTAGGGCTTTGAGCGTCACTTTTTTTTTTTGCATCATCTCTGATCTTCAACTGGGCCAGGAGTGAGGAGGGGGGATAGGATGCTCAAATCAGGTCATCAGCTACCATGTGGCACGATTTTGCCCTTAGGGAGCACAGTATTTGGAGCGGAAGATTGAGGTCACAACTTGATTTTCCAGCTCTAGGTGGAGGGCATTCTATTTGCTTATCTGCTCTGATGTTAAATTTTGAAGACATAGACTCTTAGAAGAATTAACATGTCGATGTTTTCTTTCCTCCTTTAATGTAAATCTATTTTGAGTCGTCACATACAGTAAAACCCATATTATTAAATTCCTGTCTGTATTCCCCAAGGAAGAAATACGGATTATTGTTTTGATTGCTAAGTGTTAACGATTTAAGTGTTCCAAATTCATTTTAATTATGTTTAGAAAATAATTACTTTCTAATTTTGAATAGGTGATATGTTTACCCCATGGTTCAAATACATTAAAGTACCTTGTATATCTGGCTCCCATGCCTTTACTGAAAAGGTAAACATCATTAGTACTTTTGTATGTATTATGCAATAATTCTTTTACGAATTTATCAGAAAAACAGAAAACGTGCTCTTACATTTTCATCTTTACATAACAGGCCATATAACCTACATTGCTCTTTACTCTGAATTTCAAATTTACTAGAGAGCTTCCTAGGTCTTTCTTACAGTTGTGATACTTCACTATATAAATGTGCTGTATGTTTGCTTAACTGGTCCTCTACTTATGGACATTCGGGTTGTCTTTGATGTTGTTTTTACAAACAAATTGATGGCAGAAATCCTTCGGTTAATGTCATTGCACTCCAGTGTAGGGTTTGGAATGGGATAGAGTCTTGCTTTCCAGCTATGAATTCAAGAGTTGTTACTCAGATGTGTTCAAGAAGGCTTGTCACAAAGCTTTGAGGTTCTTAAACATCAACTGAGGGCATGAAACTATGCAAACCAACATTCCCAGAACTGTTTTAAATGTTTGAATGTGATTCTTGCTGGGTAGCCCCGAAAGCTACGTTGTGATGTCCACGGCTGATGGTTTCAGTCCCTTCCTGAGGCAGAGCAGCGTTGTGCCCTGGGTGTGCTGCTGGAGGTCGCCGTTTCTAGAAACTTCAGTTCTCCAGCCAGAGAGAGAGGCGCCTGGGTGGCTCAGTCATTTGGGCATCTGACTTGACCCAGGCATGATCTTGTGCCCTGTGAGATTGAGCTCCACGTCCTGCTCTGTGCTGACAGCTCACAGCCCGGATTCTGTTGAGGGTTCTGTGTCTCCCTCTCTCTCTGCCCCTCCCCTGCTTGTACTCTGCCTCCTTCTCTCAAAAATAAACATTTAAAAATTAAAAAAAAAAAAGCCTGAGAGAAAAAGCAGCTGTCATGTGGACAGCTGGATTTTGCTGGAGCACAGATGCTGTCCATCCTTCTCTTGTTCGAGTGGTCACCTTGCCACCGCAGCCACAGGTGACCCAGTAACCAGGCAAAGCATACACACAAAGCAGCTGAGCGCCAAGAGATGTGCCCGACTGGAGTGTAGTCAGACCGGACAGTGGATGCTTCCAGGCTGCGCCTTAACAAAAACCACTTAAGTTCGTTCCAGAGTAATCTTAGCAGTATGCTTAATGTCATGTTGGGTCCTAGAGAATTTTCTAAACTTCCAAAGAGTATATATGTCCTGACACAGTAAACAGTTCCAAAATATGGAGAACGGCACAAATGCCATTTTGTTACCAAAAGCTAAAGCAACCAAAATGTAATAAGGGGATGCCGAGTCAACAACCTCGCTTGTGGACTTAAGCCCCCTGACTCCTCAGCAACAAATTAGGGAATAGCTCACATAGTTGGATTGACATACTGAAAAAAATTAGAGTTTGCCTTGTGGGGGTGGTGAAAGTGTGTAATGGGTGAAAGGGGTCAAAAGGTAGGAGCTTTCAGTTATAAAAAGGTCACTGTACAGGAAGGGACTAGAGAAGATACGCTGTACCACGTGTTTGAAACTGGTTAAGAGAGATCTTTAAAGTTCTCATTACAAGAAAAAATTTTGTAACTGTGGGAACAGATGTGAGCTAGACTGTTATGGTGGTCATTTCTGAGTATATACGAATAATGAATCATCATGGAACTAATATTATGTTAAATGTTAGTTATGCTTCAAAAAAGTGAGGAAGAACTACATTTCAGATGGTAAAAAATATTTTAATTAAAAAGAAAATAATATGTCTCTCTCTTTTTATTTTATTTTTTTTTAAGTTTATTTATTTTGAAAGAGAGAAAGTACAAGCAGGGGAGGGGCACAGAGAGAGAATCTCAAGCTGACAGTGCAGAGCCCATGTGGGGCTTGAACTCCCAAACCGTGAGATCATGACCTGAACTGAAACCAAGAGTCCAATGCTTAACCGACTGAGCCACCCAGGGTGCCCCTCTTTCTCTTTTTAAAATAATGTTAGAAATGGAATTAACCACTTAATAAGAAAAAATAAATATCATCAAGTAATTTATCCAAACAATATTATTAGCAAATATTTTAACTAGGGTAAAATTTTAAAATATTGATAATACTGTAAAAAAAATTTACAAAGAAGCCAAACATATTACTAGCTATTGCTTCACTTTGATATAAGAGATAATTTGAAGGAAAATACAAATTTTGGTGCCAAGTTCCTGTATTCTGAACCTGAAGGTAGAAAAACAATGATAAATTAATATAAATATATCTTCTTATGAAATACTTTAGTAGACCCTGACCAGTAAAATTCATTGGAAAGTGTCAGTAGGCAAGAATTTTACAGAATATTTTCTTCAAAATGTTAATATAAAATATTTACATCTCAAGTTTTATAAATAATTATAACTTAATATTTTAAAACTCTGATATTGTGTTAAGTAATTGATAAGCATGGAAATTCTAGAATTTAAGAAATCATAAATTTCAGTGCAGTGTATTAATAAATGAATTACATAACTATAGGTAGGATATATATATAAGGATATAGGATACATAGCAATATATATATAAATATTGCTGTTCTGTTTGTGTAAAATTAGAGGAAACTATAAAAAATGCGTTTATCTACACGTAGGCTTACTGAAATGAAGAGGTAGCAAATAATGGGCTTGATATACTGAGATAACATTTTGTTATAATTATTGCATAAATGATTATTTTCAATTAGATATTACATCTCCTCCCCATCTCTAGTTTCCAAGATGGTGGGAACAGTAGACGTTGGGTGTTGGAGGCCTAGGTTCTGACTTTGGATCTGTCCTATGGAAGCCCTCTGAGCCTGGAGAAGCCCCCTCCCATCCTGGAATCTCACCTTCCCTACGGAGGGTTACTAAGTGGATGAAAGAGAAAGTGAGAACACTCACTGGGCACTATGTACACTATGTAATTATTATGTGAAGAATAAAACTAAGAACATTTTGGAAATGATGTAAAATGAATACTAATTTCAGACACTTTGACAAACTGTAAAATATTTAGGTTATTTTTCATTAAAATGTGACTCTAAAATGCTCTCCCTATAGGACTTGAATTTATGACTATGAACTTGGTTGCTTTCTCCATCTGATTTGGAAGTGGCAGTTAGTGCTAAACAGCTATTAATGATTATTAAGAAAGACTATGGACAAATACTTGACCCTTTAAGTATTTTTAAAACACAAAAGATATTTTAGTCATTTTAGAACAATGAATTATCAAATATTAATACAAACATGAGTCATTGAACCACAGAAAGCAACAAAGAAAATGAGAAACTTTTTTCACTTCTATTTTTTTTAACTTAAGCAATATATTGAGTGTATTTTGTCATTGGTCCTTGAAGCATGAATAGTCCAGTTTATTTTTTTTCCCAATAAATTCCTATAGCTTTCCTCCCCCTGAAAAATTAGAGAAAATAATTTCCGTCTATAAAATTTCCTTAGATTTGTTACACAGAATGTGAACGCCTTTGGGACTATCTCTGAGAACAGGAAAACATTTGTATTTGTTTGGTTTTGTTTCTTGTATCTTTTTTTTTTTTTTTTTCAGATTTAGTTTTGCTTTGATTACTTGGCCTACTTATTCCAAGCAGCTAAGCAGCTTGGTTCGTGTTCTTCCGGTTCTGTTGGATATTCAAAGTGACATTTGGACGTTTGGAATGATTCCAAAACTGAGCAGTTTTTCATTTAAAATAGAGGAATTCTCAGGACACCGGTGGCACAGAAAGTGAATAATCACTTAGCATCTTAGTTGGATTTGAAGTATTAGCATGAGCTTTTTAAAAAAAAGACATAGGCCATTATTACTACTTGAAGAGGGGAAAAACAATAAAGCTTGTGTTGAATAGAAAATGGAACGTGTAGTCAAGAGTATAGTACTTTCAGCAGTGAACTTAAGGGAAAAAATGGGAGTGGATGTTCAATATGTGTAATGATTTATTAGAGATTAGGAAATGACTCATCTGCAGTATAAATCTTTGTAATGAGCAGGCCATCAGCATGAAAGGATGGGAAATTTATAGAAAATGTGTAGGAGAAGGGAGAGGTATGGAAAGTCCAGTCACTTGTGTGTCTCTCAGAGCGTATGTGATCAGAATATAGACTCCGGGAACTCGTCACGGGATACTTTGCCAATTCACCTAAAAAAAAAAAAAAAAAGAAACTGTGATATCAACATTATTTTGCACATAATTTTCAAGTGTCTGGATTGCTAAATCTATTTGTTTCACATTCATGATTCTCTATTCCATGCTTATCTGTGTAAGTCAGAGCTAGAGACAGGGTCTGTGTTTATACATTCGAAACATCTATGTGATTAATTTCGGTTCTGATCCATACACTTTCTTTATGTAAATATAACTTCAGTGAATTTCTGTGCTTATTTAGTTGTTTTTGATCCCAGATGGTAGCGATTATAAAAATTAAAATCGCATCTCTTCCTATGTATGCTCATTCCTTTTACAGTTGAAAAGGGCAGACAAAAGAATCCCAGAAGTTTGTGTATCCAGACGCAGACGTCTCCAGATGTGCTGTCCTCTGAAAAAACACTTGAGTTGGCTCAGTTTAAAACAAAATGTGAAAACCAAAGTGGATTTATCCTGCAGCTCAAGCAGCTTCTTTCCTGTGGTAATACCAGGTTTGAAGCGTTAACGGTTGTGATTCAGCACCTACTCTCTGAGGTAAGGATGTGCACCTTCTGAACAGTCTTTGTCCCTGAGGGGAGGGGTGGGGGAGAGGGCAGTGGTCATGCTCTTGTCCCGTGAATACTTTTCAGTTAATGAGTGATGAGACTGGATATAATTCATCCAATTATGCTTTGGTCAACTCACTTGATACTTGAGTCTCTCTCTCTCTAGAAGTTTGGGATGGAACCATTTCTACTACTTTCTTTTCTCTTCCAGAATAACTTAGACCAACAATGGCAAAAGATAATTGTTGTTGTACTTATAAAAATCACCAGCCAATATTAGCATGAACATTTTTTCAATTAATTTTTTGTCTAACTATGTGAGGCTTTCCATATCACCTTTATTTTAATGCTTTGAAAAATGAGGTTGATTATGGGTCAGAGAACACTTCTGAGGTAACTCCCAGTATGGGTCTGGGGACTCTTCAGAATTTCCATCCATTCCTAAAATGGTTTGTGATACAACAGATGCGAAACAGATTTTCTTTGCTTAGTTATTCTTCCCTGACTTTCTACAAGGATGTTACTTCAGCGACTAGTTAAAATGCATTGAGAAACCAAGTTTCCATGAACAGATGCTACTGATCTAGCAACAAAAACTGCAATTATCTCAGAGGAAACACTGAGATGAAATTGTACTTGAGCTCTTTAGATAGTTTTTTACTTACAGTCTGAAAAGATGTGTATCTATAATATCTCAAGAAGAAAACTGTTGAGTTTGCTTATTACGTAGTTCAATTTGTCCAACAAACCTATGTTCATTTCCTGCAGAAGCTACTGTGATATGGCTGCCCATCTGGGGCACGAGAAACCGAGGTGAATGAGACTTGGTCTGTGCCTTTCCAAGTAATCAAGTGAATAAACAGTTATTAACAACAACAATATTTGATGAACATTTTTACAGCCTTGTCCACATACATCTTTCTGAGAGCAAGACAGAGGCATATACCTAGTTTTAAAATTCTAGGAGTATATAGTACTTCTATTTCTCTTTAATGTGTAAGGGAGGAATTCGAAAGCCGGCTTATATAATCGAGCCGGTTCAATTGGAAACCACATAATATCAACTGCAGGAAACAATTCGTTTGTCTATTTTGTGATAAATCAGTAAATTTGTTTTATTATAGCTAGCCCAACTGGCCCCATGTTCCCTTCCTTTCTGTCCTTTATCTCTCACTGGAAATGAGTTACTAAGTCCTGTGAGCCCTCATCCTAGCGTATTGCCTGCCCACCCCCCATCATCCCCTCTGTTCCACTCCTGTTGATGCCAACCTTGTTCATACTCTGGATAACTGTCCATTAAAGTATGATAACTTCTTAACTAGATTTTAGACTTGCACTCCCTTCACTATAGTTTATCCCAAACCCTGCTAACAGAGTCGTCTTTCCAAAGCATTCCACTCTACTGATTAAAACCTTCAGTGTTCTCCACTGTCTACAGCTGACCTGTCTTATATGGTAGCTACTATCTTAATGAGGTTTTGGACCCTTGAAGTGCAGTAAGGCAAGTGTAAGATACGTGATGAAGTATTTACATACACATGGATTTTGAGGACAGTATGAAAAAAAGGATGTAAGATATCCTTTGAATAATCTTTCTGTTGACATGATAATATGTTGGATATATGGAGGTAAAATATATTAAAATTTTAAAAATATATTAAAATATAATCTTTTAAACTTTAAAAAAAATGTGACTACCAGGAAGTTAGTTATATGTGTGGCTCATATTGTAAGTCCTCTGGAAAACCCTGGGGTATAATAGAATGTAAGATTCTATAATTTGGCATGAGCTGCTCTTTTTATCCTCCCCCCACTGCCTATCTGTTCTAGCTGTATAATTAATGAGGAAACTCAAGAGGGATATAACATTTGTTGAATATTTACTAAGATCTAGACATTTGTGCTTATTAAATCCTGTCCAAAAACACAAGTTGGGATTTACTGGTAAGAAATTTGAAGCAAGGAACTAAGTAACTCCCCTATCAGCAGGCAGCTAATGAGAGGAAGGCCAGGATTTGATTGTAGGTCTAGGATGTTAGGAATTTAAAATCATCTCTGAATGTCTCGACTTTCTTATTCTTTGTTCAAATGCTATTACTGGGCCACTGCCCTTCTTCTAATATCTACATGTTCAGGTCTTAGAGTAACATCATACCACTACCTACATGTGACTTCCATGGATTCACTCCACAACCAACCAAGTAGGAAATGCAAATTAAATGGATCAGGCAGACCTGCCTTTCATGCCCCTCCATGAGGAAAGGCCCAGGAGTGGATGTGAAATGAAAGAGTCTGCTCTTCCTCTGGTTCCTCAAATCCCTCCCGTGACATGAACCCCCCACAGTCCATGTGGTCCTGCTGTTTCAAGATAATTTTTTCCCCATAGAGCCTTGCTCATAAACCAAACTCTTTATCAGATGCTCCATTGAAGAAGGAGTAGATCAAACATTAGAAGAAAAACCTCATTCATTTGGACATACGGGCAAGCGTTTGGTCAGTCTACAACGGGAGAAACTCCTCTAACGAGTTTCATGTGGCACCTAATTTAGGTTTTAATGCTCATGTAATTGTGACTCCACTGGATTTCTTATTCAGTTTCAAAACTTCCTCTTTTATTTCCTGATCCTTCTGGCTCTCTGTTCCATCTACCTTCTAAATTCCAGGGGCACTTCTATTGCTCTGTCACTCGCTACCTTGTGTTACAGGTAATCGTTTGCACTCATTTTGGCTTTTTAAGACCAGAAGCTCACTGAAAGCAGGATCTATGTCTAGGTCCTTTTTACGAAATTATCCCCGCATCTGTGGCCAGCCTTTAGATAGTAGACGCGCAGTGTATACCTGAGCAAACAAATGGATGAATAGAGAGGAAGGAATCCCCAGTGTAAGATGAACATATAAAGTCTTTATGCAAATGTTCTTTGCTCTTTATAATCAGTCAGCAAGTATTTACCGATTGCCTAATGTGTACAGGGCACTATTATAAAACAGGTATAAAGGACAGGCATAACCCAGGGAAAAGTTAAGTAATTCTTCAGAAGTTTTCCTCTTAACCCTTAGCTCTCTCATACCCATTATCGAAGTGACTGATGGATCGGTATGTGGATAGTTAGATGTAGGTTGTAGATGTAGAATGATCTATATATACATATATATCTCATTGCTGAGTTTTCCCCAAGTGACTTCAGAGTTTTAGAGGATGGATAAAAATGATTGATTACAGGAAATCCTGGAACTATCACTTATCCTTTTGTTGTAAGCCCATTTAATAACTATAATTTTCCCACTTTCATGGCAGACGTAATTCATTACGTGGAAGGTCTCATAAGTGCCTCACGGGTCTGGAAACCAGTACCACACTTTCTGTTTCCCAGAGGACACACTGTGGCTGGTTTCAGTTTGTCCCAGTCACAGGTCTCTCCATGCATGGCTGAGCAGTGTTCTGTGCAGACCACTGGAGTGAAATCCACCCTAAAGTAGCACCCAAGCAAGGTGAATTGTGAGTGACCCTAGCAGGCTACTATAAGTAAAAATGTCTCAGGACACAAAAAGTGGACACGATTCATTGTGTGTGCAGTGGGGAGGACGTGAGAGAGAGCACACGTCTGAGCCATCTGACATGGCTCTTGTCTGCAACCCCCCCTGTGCTGGTGGCACCCCTCAGCAGCTAGCACTCCAGGCCCGCTGCGGGGACGGCAGCCAGAGGCTAAGTGCCTGTGTCCCAGGGACCCCTAATTACATTATGCTGAATCCATTTTTTTCCCTTGGAGCACGACATCTATTAGTGTGTGTGTAGAAAAGCAGATTTCTATCCAGAGTCCCACCTCCTGCTTTTTTTTTTTTCCACATGGTGGGGATTCTTCATGTTAAAATGCAAGGAAAATTAAATAAACTTGTTATCTAGACTATAAAGAGTTTATCATCTAAGACAGAAGCACTGATAGAGGAGCCGCTGAATAAAAAGAAACAGGCAATCAGTATCTGAGTGACAAAATGCATTTTCATCATCTACAAGCAAAGGCTAGATCTCTTAAAGGGCAAGCTCCTGGAGAGAGTCAGGCAGAAACGGACACTTAGCATGATGTGGGCCCTGAGGTTTGAATTTCATAGAGGATCATGTATAAAGCCCTTAGTCCTTCCTTGTTCTGGTACTCCTCCCCCCAGATGAGGTCATCTGCCTTGAGTGATAACTGAAGAGTTGGGCCTGGCCATTTTAGTTCTGTCTAGGCCCCAAGCTTCTGGAAGGCAAAGAACCTTGTCTTAAAAGAACCTTGTCTTAAATTTCTTTCATATTTTTCCCCAGCATCTGGAATGATACTTGGTTAATTGGCCCAGAGTAATAATTGACCAATCAATTCAGAAAGGTAAATGCCCTCTCCAGGCTTGGGGGGAAAGGAGATCGTAACTCTGATGGGCATTGAGCATGCCCTTAAGGGTTATATAATGGGTCAGGTAAAGAAGGCCACGCATTCCAGACTGTGGAGGTAGGACATGGGTAGCAGGTGTCACTTGTGCAGAACAGGAATTGGGAGTCTAAACAGGAGCTGGACGATGAAGATTCTTGGAACTTGGCTGAAGTTTATTTTTCACCGACCCCATGAAATACTTTCTTGAGGTAAGGGCATCTATGTGTACAAAGAACATGGGGCCGTAATCAAAGATCCTCCTGCAAGGTCCTGTGGAGGGCTGCTTTCACTGGCACAGGAATGAGTTTCTGGAGATGGGAACTGGGGTGGAATTAGCACTAGTAGAAAAAGGGTGAGAGAGTCAAGCCTCAGGAAGAACGGACTGGCTTGGGAACAAGCCATTGGACAGAGGAGGGGCAAAGATGGCCTCATGGCTTTCCTGTCACTTTACTCAGATTAGCAGAGGTGGGAAGCTGTCGGTGGTTTCAGGGACAGGAAGGTTGAGTGCAGGAGAGTTGGGGGAAATGTTCACATGAACTGAAATTCCTTGTCCCCAAAACCTCTTTAGTAAGCCAAGAGATCATGCGGTAGGTATTTGTGCTAGGGTGTAAACATTTTTCACAAACGTACTTCTGGAAATTACATATCAACTTAATTTTTCAATTCACACCTTTCATACTGACAGAAGTTTGAAGAGTGATATGACCTTCTTGCCCGCTTTGCCTTCCACTAGAAATGTAACTACTATTGGAAAGTGAACTTGAAGCAAGTTCCTCAGTCTGTTACAGGATTGCTTGTGGCTATCTGGTAAAGCTGGTATTCTTGACAATTGAGTGACAAAACTTGATAGTATTCACTTGAAATAGATTACTAAGCAAACAAAATAAAGCCTAAGTTTCTGAGAGTAAGAGAGGCATGTGTTATATCTATTTCCATATGCTTTTCTTCCAATTTTATCCAGGTAGATTTTTTCCTAAGACTTTAATTTCTACATTAAAAAATTCATTACTTGTTCATTTTTTTAAATTTTTATTTATTTATTTTTATTTTTGAGAGATCGAGACAGTGCGAACGAGGGAGAGTCAGAGAGAGAGGGAGACGCAGAATCCGAAGCAGGCTCCAGGCTCTGAGCTATCAGCACAGAGCCCAGTGCAGGGCTCGAACCCACGAACCATGAGATTATGACTGAATCTGAAGTCGAACGCTTAAGTGAGCTACCCAGGCGCCCCTGGACTCACAGATTTGTAGTTTTAGAACAACTTAATACTGCACTTTTAAAAATCAAGCATTTAGAATACCATTAATGGGAAAGTGTAGTCAACGAGAAAGTGCTTCTTAAATTCCAGTCCCTGCTAACTGTTCATGGGACAGTGTTACATGTTGTTCATTAACTTCTTTAGCTCTCGAGTGAGAGACCCCCACAAGGTAAAAAGTGCCAGTTATAGAAGATGCCTGATCTCCCACTATCCTTTCAGCATTTCACACTTTATCTTTAAACACCAGTACACGGTGTTCTAAGCATTCAGATTAAATTTTGCAGAAACACCGTCTAACTATGTCATTTTTAATTGTAAGTCACAAAACACACACTTGGATTATTCTTTGCCTCATTCACAGGCTCCTTTAGTATACAAGCTTTGAAGAACAAGTTTCTCTCTTCTATTAGTAAGTGTGATCATCTAACGACCTCAATTAGAGAGGGGACTGAAAAGGTTCACAAATCTAAAAATAACTCCATTATCCAGGCAGAGAAGGTCAGTTTTTCTTTGCACTGTACCAGCTGATATTTAAGTAAGTGGCCATCGATCAGTCTCATGTCTGGCTCTCGTTTTTCATAAATGAAGGGCTGTGGCTTTAAGTAATCGCAGACTGTTTGTGCCAAAGGCAGAAGCTGCAGCATCAGCTTCTGAGAGGAGAGAGGCGTACGGTAACCTGCAGGATGTGAAGTAAGGCTAACCGAGGACCAATCGTGCTCCTCCGGGGAGAGCTTTGAATGTAGGCAGACCTGGCTGGTGGGTGGCGTGACCACCTGTGCACTTCTTGGACGGTGCGGGGGAGTGCTGGGGGGGGGTGGGGACAGGTGCAGACAGAAGCTGGAAAATGGGCTGCTCCGGCAGCAAAATGTGTCTCTACCCTCCCTGTGCAGCAACAAGGGTAATTAGTATTTGCTTCTAGTTTCTGGAAGAATGTCCGGGACCGAGGCAGAGCTTGTCTGGAATCAGGGGGAAATGCTTTGAATGACTAGCAACTCTTGCCTGCAAGAGACCGGGTCTCATGATCTCTGCAATACTGTGCTCAGGATGCGGCAGGAGCTCCGTCTCGGGTGATCCTACTGAGGGCATTTTTCCCAGAGCTCTGTATTCTGCCTTTTCCTCAGTTCTGCCCTGGTGGTAGGGAGTCTGCCTTTGAAGAAACTGTATCTATCGCTGTTTTTGAGTGTGTGTGTGTGTGTGTGATTGCTTTGAATTGCTGGTAACTTAGAAATGGCTCTTTACATAATTAATAATAGCTTTTTCGATACTGAAACAGTCGCCTGATTTTCTTTGATTCATTCCTCTTAATAGCTCCTTACAATTATAGCTGATCCCACATATAATCCTTAGAAAATAATGTGGAGCTGAGTAAAATTAGTTTGATTTTGTCTTTCTTTAAGAGTTCTTTTTCACTGTAGCTTTATAACAAGTTAGTATCTTCCGTTTAGGACTGATGTTGTAACAAAACTTTTTTATTTGCAGATCTAGGACAAAGTGCGTATAAGTGCATATGTTCGGAACATTAAATATTTATCTTAACCTGATTAGTGCTCTATTGCCCTTGGAGGAGGAGAATGCATTAAGTCTTAAGTGTGCATTTGCAGAATGGTTCTCTAGATCTGCAATGAAGCATGGCTCAACGTAAATATTTTTAAAAGTACCATGCCGTGAGTGTCTCGAATGAAAGTTTCACGAGAACCTGAGAAAATAAAGATTTTTTTGAAACGCGAACTTCCTTAACAACTGAGGGACATCTGTGTTTTTTCAACAACACAAACTGTTTAGCCTGAATGATTCATATCTTGGTTTCTCGATTCTGAGTCTCATTTTCCTGGTGATAACAAATGTGTGCCTTTGCTGAAAGAGACCCTTCTGAAAACGCGAGTAACTTGATGTGTGTTTTCCGCAGCGAGAGGAAGCCCTGAAACAACACAAAACCCTGTCTCAAGAACTTGTTAACCTGCGCGGAGAGCTAGGTAAGAGCTTTGTTTGCTTGGGTGGCGGTTTGTGTGCGTGCGCACGCGCACATGATTTGTTTTGTTTTGTTCTGTTTTTCTCCCTAAGTTTTACAGGATGAGGGGACGACTGGAAAATTCGGTTTTCCCATCTGCATTGTGGCTGGGGTTGCCTGCTGGCCGTTGTTAGCTGTCCCACTCTGGTATCTGTGCAAACACTTCATATCAACATTTCTTTTGAATCTTGGCAGCTTGACCTCAAGTTCACAGAATTCCTGGCACTGATCTCACGAAGCCTAGCAGAGCTTTTGATGACCAAAACATTTCTCTTCCTGAAGACAGGGACAGAGCGAGTTTTATAACTGTGTGGGTTCCTGTTAAATAATTCCGTCATTTTTTTTTCCCTCGAACATCTTTCTGTATTAAAAAGTGGTGAGAAAATTCCCTCTCTGATCATAGTAATTGCAGTACACGTTCCTTGGGGCAGTTGGGGAGGAGGAAGTATGGAAAAAGAAGGATGCTGTACAGCCCAGATAGCCCATCTGAAGAAAGTACGTTCTGTGCTAGCGTTACAGTTGGCCCAGGGCTGATGGTGAGTAAGGACCCACTTCTACCGGGAACCACATGCCTCCGATGTCTGTAACACCCACCACCCAGTGCCGCTGTACCTGGGCTGAACTCAGCTGTCATTCTTGACTCTCCTGGAAGGGTCCTCGGGGCTCATGCAACAGGGATGATCTTGCCTTCCGGACCTCGGCTCCTGTGTTGGAGTGCTGTCCTGGGATCGCTCTGGGTGCCCTGGGCGCCTCAGCCCTGGAGAGGCAGCTTCCTGTCTGAGCTTCAGGGGGGTTATTCATTAAGAGGCTGAATTCCTTACCCTTTGCAATTTTCTGTGTATGCTCTCAGCCTGAGTGAGTAGGTGTGAGTAGGTATGCGTATAAATAATGCAAAGGCGAGCGCCAGAGATGAAAATTGCGTTCACCCAGTTTTAGCAGAAACCGGTCTTTGGACAAGACTGGAATTTCAACATTGTCAATATAATTTGCTGGACTTAAAAGATTTCTCCACCACCCCTCACCCCCAGGGCAAAGACCGAATAGCAGTGGATGTGGGGCCATGGCTTCTCTCTGTGCTCCTTTTCTGTTTTCACCTCCCCACGGGTGAGGAGACCCTGGGCTAACCCTCCAGACTCTTGACTACCTAGCTGGGGCATCCTTTTCTCCTGACCTTATTTTGGGCCATGAAAATGAAGAACTCTATAGAAAAGTCATATTAAAAGAGATGGAACTTCAGTCCCCAAAGAGTTGAAAATTATAGGGAAACCGCTCAAGGAAACCACAGCTGAGAAACAGGCTTCTGGCTTTAGCATTTGAGACCTTCTGTCCTGTTACTTGGCTGGACTGCTGCCCTTTTGATTAACCAAGTGGCCAACTTAATTTGCTTTTGTGTGTGCCTTAAATAACGTGGTGGATACAGAGTGAGCAGGTCAGGAAAGAAGCCTTTGTGTGTGGGTCTCAGAGTTCATTATGACCCAGTGGAGGTGCCGGTGAGCCTCCCTGACCATTCACATTTCGGCCTCTCCAAGATGAGGCAGAAACGCCAGCGGAACACTGTTCTCATTCATGCCGCTTGAATAGGGGATCCTCTTTTTACCTGTTAGTGGATAGCACAGTTAACTGATTTAAATTTCAACCCAGGTCCTCAGCACCTCCGGTGGGTGCGTAGCCTGACAGGAAGTGGCAGTCACAGTTTGTACCCATTCTCAACTTCCCGTCTGTGATAAGGAGGTGTGCCCTGGTGTGCCTTCACCACTGCTGTCCGTGTGTCTGTATCATCCGGTCACCCAGATGGAGTTGGGTCAACTTGGCAGTAGGAGACTCTTGTCAGGGTAATGAGATGACATCAGGAATGGTAGTTAATGGAAGGGACAATTGGAAGGTGTCGGTGCTCCCTTTGAATGAGGTGAAAATTCTCAGGTAACATGGAAAGCCTTTTGGGAATGGTCTCAGTTCTGTGAGGGGAGAGAAGAGAAGGCATCACATAGTTCTTATGAAAACAGTCAAGGAAGAATACTCCAGAAGCTGCCTGGGAGATTGTGTGTAGCATGAACTAAGATGGAAGACAACAGGCGACACAGCAAAATTTGAAATGTGGTTCTACAATTTGAGGCAGTAGTATAGAATGTTTAGACCGTGTGGTCACACTAACCAGGTCCAATTCTTTGGTGGCTGGGTGAACTAGGGCAAGTCACATTATGGGTCTTGTGTCCCAATTTCATTATCTGTCACATGCACTAAGAATTGTCTGCTCCAGCGTGGTCATGAGGCGTACGTGAAGTAACTCACTGTAAAGCGCCTTGTGCCAAATGTCACTGGTGTTATTTACTACTATTAAGTGGTTACTATTAAAGTACTATTAAATAGTTACTATTAAACGAACATGTCTGCAGTTTACAGCTGTGTAGTAATTAGTCACATTTGCTGTTTTGGGGGGCACCACCCGCATTGCAGGAAGGAGTTGTAATTAGACCGTACTACTAGAAATCCCTCAGGGTGGCTTGTTTTTTGTCTTCAGACACAAATGGCAATGAGACGTGATTGATCCCACCCCGACACAAAGTACTTGCCGAGTGCAAGCCATAGGCTAGGCTTTCATCCTTGGATTCCGAACTAGAAGTCACCTAGCTTCTTTGAATCCAGTTTCCCCGCTGGGGGCATGGAGTTACTGTGTATCTTGCTGGATTGTCCTGGAGCTTGAGTCAGTTAGTATGTAGGAAGCAGCTGGCCATGGGGGCTGGTCCACCACGGGCACCTCAAGAAGAGAACCTACTCCTGTCCTGTCCTCCAAGAATCCACCATTTCTCTGCAAAATAATGTGGGGCTGTTGGTTTCCCTCTTCCACTGGGCCAGATTCCTCTATCTTCTCTATGAAAATTAAGATAAGGTTCCCACACTAAGAACGGCAAAAAAATAAAAGCTCAAACCCCGAAGCCCTGATATCCAAATAGAGTCTGTGATGGTGACCTTCCGAATCTAACTGCTTCCAGTCGTCCTCCGTTGACTAACTTGCCTGTGGCCTCACTCGTTACCGGGACAAGTGTGCTGTGTCGCCAAGTTAACCCAACTTCCCTCAGAACAAAACATGAGGCTCCCTGCCTCCAGTGAGTCCCAACACTTGACAGTCATGTGCTTATTATAATCCTGTTTCCTTATTGTCTTCAGAGAATTGTTTTTCCCAGAGAGTAAATTTCTTTCAGAGATTCTTTTCTGCCTCCCATGGGAAAAAAAAATACATGCTTTTCATTTTCACATGTAATTGATAAATATTTATGGGTATTTGAGGGTTTAAAAATTTCTTTTATTTAAGAACAGTGTGCAAAAATTAAAATCATGAGGTGAGGGGGAACTAGCCCATAGTTCCACTAGGAGCTTTTACTTTTGCATATTCCCTGTGTCTTAGTTTATATGAACATAAATAATTCCGTATCTGACATTTTTTATTAAGGTATCATTTACCTACAGTGGAATGCTTACACTCATATAGTTTAAATCCTTCTCAAGGTATTAAAGATCGCTAACCTCCAGAACGTGCCTTCATGCTCCTTTCTGGTAGATGATACCCCTCTTCTCCAGAAGCAAACAGTGATCTGATTTTTATCACGTAGATTCATTTTGTGTATTCTAGAATTTTACATAAACAGAAACATACATCATACGAAACATACATCATATTCGTTTTGTGTCTAGCTTTTTTTTCACACAGCAACGTGACTTTGAGATTTGTCCGTGTTATTAATGTGTATTCTGATCTTTTTAGCTTGTGTCAGCCCTTTTCCGTACTGCCTCATACTCTTCGTCATGGTCGTGCAGAATGACCTGGGAACGTCCGCTTTGCCCTTCCATGTGGTGGTGTAGTGAGGGTTTCAGAGCTGTTAGCCGTCCATTCCCACGTTTTCAACTACAACCCGGAGGGGGACGATGCCCGGGCTTAGTTCTCGAGCTCTCTCGTTCCGAGGCTGCAGATGTATTTGCCCAGTGAAAAA
>PJEM01003178.1:29236-195904 GCA_004023845.1 Helogale parvula
AATATATTCCAGTGGTCATCCAACAGGCCACCCTGCTCCAGGCCTGCTCCTTTCCTCTCCAGACTGTATTAAAATAATTCTCACATCTGTCCTTTACGGGACATTTTTAACAAGTAGAAATGACTTCATTTGGTCTTTGGGAAAAAGTCCAAATACACTACATTCACCATGTCTGACTTGACTAGAACCTTCTAGTCCAACTTCATGATGTCAAGATGCTAATTTGCCTTTTGTCACACCTTCTTTCCCCTCCCCATGCCTTAGCCATGGGTCCATCCACACCTCTTTGGACCTCATTGGTCCTCTTGCTTGAAATGGGCTCTCCCTTTTTCACTACTTTTCTGTTGTTTGCCTCTTCAACCCCTTACTAGCTAAAATACCTAGCTAAATCCTGGCCAAAATACCCTGTCTTCAATTGAGTTTAGCTAATCTTTCAAGACTTCAATTGTGCCTTCTACCGTGCCCTTCAAGATACTCTGTTCTTATAGTTATTTGTTTCTAGACCTCTTTTCACATTGGAGAACCATGAGCCCTTCAAGGGCAGTATCTCCTTCACCTTCATAGCTCAACCAACTGAGACCTTGTCCCCGGCACTTAGTACTTCAGTGAATGAATGATGTTCCTATTGAAGGTGGTAACTAGAGAAAGTGGGTTTCATATGTATAATATGCTAATATTCAATGTTTTTTGTATAAAAATGTTTTCCTATAAACCATTAAAAAATAAGATGTATGTTTTTAGGAATGAATAATCAGTAAGGTGAGCTGTAATTCTCTTGGGAACATTTTATAATTATGTCTGACAATCCCAGTTAGATCATTTTGAAAGTGTCAGCTCTTGAAATAGATTACCGTTCAATTTAATGGACAGTGTCCTCAGCAAACATTCGGCCTCTGAGATAGAGAATAAACATGTCACTCTGATTCCTTTTTTTTTTTTTTAAGAATCATGTTGGATCAAAACCAGCATAGTAAAGAAACCATGATTATGATCCTTAGGGGCTTCTATTGTTTTTTGTTAATGTGAATCATAATCACATTTTTATCTAAATTAATGAAGAAAAGGTATTTTTATTTCAAAAATTTTAGCTGTCAATTAATAGCTAATGTGCATCTTTATTAAAGAACTTCCATCGATTTTTATTTTTGTTTTTTTTCTTAATCTTACTGAGACTTAAGTATTTGGTCAAATGAACTAGATATCAAAAACTTGGGGCACTTGGGTGGCTCAGACAGTTAAGTGTCCGACTCTCGATTTGGGCTCAAGTCAGGATGTCACATACCATGAGAGCCCATGTTGGGTTCTGCGCTGACAGAGCGGATCCTGCTTGAGAGTCTCTTTCTCCCTCTCTCTCTGTCCCTCCCCACACGCACACATACCAGCTTGGTCTCTCAAAATAGATTAAAAAATAAAAACAAAAATTGAAATGCCTTTATTCACACTCATATAAATTTAATATTGTTTATACTAAGTTGTTTAGATAATGCACGTCTTTTTTATAGATCTGTCCTGATCGTTTCTATGCAATGACACAGTGGGAGTTGAGCCCTTAATTCATGAAGAGTTGCGGTAATTCCCATAATTATAAAAGACCAGTTGATTTTTTTTCCTGCATGTATAAAAATTATGACCTGGGTATGGCGGTAACATTCATTGAATGCCCCCTCTTTCCTGACAGCAGTATTCAGCTCGACGTCAGCTGGTTCATATTTTATTTAAAAAAGGGAAAGGGAAGGGACAGAGGAAGGAAGGAAAAGAAACAGGCTTAAAAGTGAAGTGACCTTCCTGGCAAAGTGCCTGGCTAGTAACCTGAAATGGCTAGACTGGCAAACTCCTACTCATCTTAATAGGGCAGGCATGATGAAATATATCAAAGGTTGGAAAATCATGTGATATAAATACTCCTTTGCAATGGTAACGACTTTTGGAGTCTTTTTATTTGAGTCAAGGGTTCGAGAAGTATTATTAGATTAAAACAGGACTTGCCATTATCAGTTAGAGAAAAGTGACTTCGGTTTGCCAAAAGCAGGGTATAAATTGTCTAATCAACACTTAACTGGTGTCAGTGAGCTTGAGGCCACCACACACCTTGGGGAATGTGCTAATTCTTTCATTAGCTTTATCTACCGCTGTGGTTTAACAGGCTGTGTATTGAAAGTAATTTTAAAACTCTTGACAGTTAGGTCACTTTGGAGTTGCAGAATTCCAGAAGTGATTTCTAAAGTGAGATTTAATGAAAAAAATATTAATGTAATGAAAACTAACTGTATACCAAAAGAGAATTATTTCTCTCACTGAGTTGACTGAAGATTGTTTCGAGACTACCTCAGACTCAGACCATTTATCCCTATCCACGTCCATCTGTCCTGAACTCAGACTGTGGCTGGCGAGGTCTGTAAGTAAAGGGTCATGTCCTGTCACCTGGACAGATGCACAGTATAACCAGTTTTGAAGCCTGTGTTCCTGGTCCTAGTTTGTCCTTGTCCAGTTTTGATATGTCCGATTTTGACTAATGTCATTTGTCCAGAGTGGTGGTTCTTAGACTTCACTGTGTAATAAAATAGACTAGGTAAAAATGCTGATCCACAGTTCTGACTCAGGTGGCTTTGGAACAGAGCCCAGCAATCCACTTTTTTTTTTTTAAGTTTGTTTATTTTGAGAGAGAGAGAGAGAGAGCACGACCGTGCGCAAATGCCTCCATGTGTGTCCATGGGGGAAGGGCAGAGAGAGAGAGAGAGACAGAGAGAACCCCAAGCAGGCAGAGCCCAACTCAGGGCCGATCCCACCAACAGATGGGATCTTGAGTGGAAATCAGGTCAGATGCTTAACTGACTGAGCCACCCAAGCACCCCCCAGGTGCTTGATCAGGTGATGATCATGTAGGCGCTCCATGACTACACTTTGGCACCATGCTAGTTGTCCAGAATGTTGTTTCTTTTATGTAAAGTCTGTAGGAATCAGGTAAGCACGGAGAGCAAGGACACAATAGTGCCAAATGGCGCCAACTGAATTGAGTCTGTTCTTGTGTGTAGGCTTCTGAATGTTTGGAATATCACCGACGTGACCTGCCCTTTTGAACCTTGTACTCGAAAAATGAAGTATGAGGAACATTTAACATTAAATTTATTACTTTGGTTTCATTGTGATTTCTTTAACATCCCAACTGATTTTTCTCAGCCTGAAGCTTAGAGCGTTATGTCAATTACTCAGCGTGGCTTGCGCCTCTGGTCCACTTTCATGCCTAAATGTTTTTGTGGGTCCGTGGAATGTTGCTGTTGTGATTATGAGAACATCTGTTTTGCAGCATGTTTTTGGCCAGTAAGTAAGTTGAAAAACAGCAAAGCCTTTTCAGACTTGTGTTGGCAGGGGCAGCAGGCCGCATGGGGGCCCAGCTGGCACCCGTATTCTCAGATTGGCTGGTGGGGCCAGATCAGCGTCCCCCATTTGCGTAAGGTTTTGTCAGGACTAATCAGTGTAGGGGGAAAGAAAGATCTTTTTTTTTTTCTTTTCTTTTCTTTCAACCTGCCTTGCAGTCTTTGTAGCTTCCACAAGAGAAAGTAGCCCTGATACTCTCAGGCTTCCATTGTGTGTATGAATTAAATTCTCTCTCCTGCATCTCAGGCTGAGGAAATAGCCACAGAGATCAGGTTCTGGGTTCTGTGCCGCAGAACCTGCATTGAAAAGGTTGAGCAGGTTGACCCAACTCTGCTCCTTCAGTTCCCTCACGAGTAAAATGAGATTTAAGATAATACCTATTTTACTAACTCAAAACGCTGTCCTATTACATGAGAGAAAAGACACAAGAGCACTTTGTAAAAGTGCGAAACTGAGTTTTAAAAGTAAGATGGTGTTATTTTGGGGGAGAATTGAGGAAGCAGGCATGTTTTTGTAAAAGTAGATTCCTAATGAGTTACAGATAGGGAGAGGCTTTGAAATCCGTTCATGTTGATTCGTGTAATTCCCAAGAGCGATCAGAACGCCGTTCACAGCTCATTTTGAAATTTAGAAAAAGCCCATTGGGTATCACATGACTACCCATTTCTTGGTCACATGAAAAAGTAGTACGTTTTGGAAAGCAAAACCCAGAGCTCTTCTGAGGAGATGGTCATTCTACAGATAGTTTGAGAAGATTTGCTCTACAAAATCCCCACCAAGTGCCAAGGTTAGCAGAGCAAGTGGTATTGGTTCCTGCCTTCCACACCCGGAAATGAGATGCGGAAACTTACAGTTTCCCAATGTTGGATAGTCTAGGTACCTACCCTTCTCTTGTTTGTAAGCTGCTGCCTTCCCCCAAGTAGAAAGTTACTGTTTAAAAATAGCTTGTTGATTCTTTACTCATTTAAACTACTGTCTTCAATTTTAAACAGACCTTGGTTTCTGAGAGTAACCTACACGGTCAGTCGCTCACTCTGGCCGCATGTCCTGAGCAGATTTCCCTTCATAGAATAAGAATAATGGTAAGAAGTAGTTAGGCTGCTAGGATAGAAGATTGTGTTCCCCTTCATGGCCCGGGGGCCGATAAGCTTACACAGGTCCCCCTTACACAGATGGGAGCATATTTTACATGAGTTTCTGCACCTCGCTTTCCCACTTCAGGTTCTTAAGGGTCAATGCATAAAGAACTTGATCAGTCTTTTTTAATACCTGTTAAATGATCTTACTCCCTCACATAGATACACCACAAATAATCTAACCAGTTCCTTCCTGGTGCAATTTAGGTTGTCTCTGATGTTCTGCTGTTACAGAAATGCTCCAGTGAATAATCTCAAGTGTCCTTCATTTTATGTGTGTGGGAACACACCTGTAAGATAAATTCTTACTAGCGGAACTGCTGGGTCAGTGGACTATGCAGAGAAAACTCGATAAGCCAAACCTGAGGGACATCCTAAAAATACCTGACTCTTGAAAACTGTCAAGATTATGGAGGGGAGGGGAGAAAGACCCACTCACAGACCAGAGAAAACTGAGGAAACATGACAGCTGAATGCAGTGTGGTATCTTGGAGAGGAACAGAAGAAAGGGACAAAGTTGGGCGTTTAGTTAAGACTACACCAATGTTGGTTTCTTAGTTTTGTCAGTGTCCCTTGGTGATGGGCAATGTTAATGTTACGGGAAAATGGATGAGAGGTATCTGGAAACTGTTCTCTCTTTGCAGCTTCTCTGAAGATCCAAAATTTTTATAGTGGGACCTGAGTGGCTCCATCAGTCAAATGTCCAACTTCAGCTCAGGTCATGATCTCGCAGTTTGTGAGTTCAAGCCCCACTTTGGGCTCTGTGCTGACATTTCTGAGACTGGAGCCTGCTTTGGATTCTTATGTCTCCCTGTCTCTCTGCTCCTGCCCCCCTCTGTCTCTCTCTCAAAAATAAATAAAACATTAAAAAAGTTTTTAAATTATGTTAAAACAAATTTTTTCTTGGGGAAAAAAAGTAAAATCCAAAAGAAGCCTATCATACATTTACTAGTATTTTTCCAGTGTCAAAACCTTAATTGTGACAAATGTCCCATGATTCTGCAAAGTGCTAACATTTGGGGCGGCTAGGTGGAAAGGGTACAGGAACTCTGTGTACTGTCTTTGTACCTTTTCTGTAAAATTAGTCCACGATTAAAGGTTTGGTTTTTTTTTTTAGAAGCAAGTGTATTTTCCCTGAGAAGTGCGTGCTGATACAAAAGGCGTGAAGGCATCCAGCACTAAGGAGCAGGTGTCTGACCCCAGGTGGCCAGAGAGAGACGGGCCGGGGGCTAAAACAGGCACGAAACTTGGACCCAGACATCCTGTCCCCCTCAGAGCTGGTGCAGAGAGGGCTCCCTTACAGCACAGAAACACCTAGAGAAAGTGTGTGTGTACATTTGGGGAATGAAGTCTTCTTACTTTCCTGGTCATCTTTTCTTTCTGTCACAGTCTGTTACGTGACATCACGTAATGTGTGATTTCCATGTGACCTTACTGCCGCCTCTTTATTTTTCTTATTTTCTCTATACTTTATGTCCAATTTAGATAAAATCACCTAAAAGTAGCGAAAGTTCTATTACATCTAATGCCAAGAACAGTAGAACTGTGGACCTATTGTGTGTACGTGTGTGTAGCTTTGAATACTAGGCAATAAGGCTGCTTTTTTTTTTTTAATGTTTTATTTATTTTTGTTACAGAGAGAGACAGAGCATGAGAGGGGGAGGGGCAGAGAGAGAAGGAGACACAGAACCGGAAGCAGGCTCCAGGCTCTGAGCTAGCTGTCAGCACAGAGCCGGACGCGGGGCTCGAACCCACGAACGTGAGATCTGACCTGAGCCGAAGTCGGAGGCTTAACCGACTGAGCCACCCAGGCCCCCCAAGGCTGCTTTTTAACTGTCACATTGTGTCATGGAACCCCAAGTGTGTCCCTGAGGATTGAGGATTTGAGCGGGTGGTCTTTTGTAAGGCGGGTAAGAATCATAGCAACATTTACTGCATCCTGACTCTGATGAGCTGCTGGGTCAGGGCCTTCGTGGGTGTTATTTTATTTAGTCCTGTGAGGAAGCTCCCAATATTATCTCCTTTTTTTTTTAAATGAGGAAAGGAAGGTTTGGAAAGCTTACATAATTTGCTCAGAGCACGTGGCAGGTAAAGGGTGTGACTGAGAATCGAACCTAATTTTGCGAACTCTGTTCTATGAAGACATTTGTGTTCCTGAGAGCTGAAATATTTGAGGTTGTCTCGGGCTGAAGCATGCTACCCAGTTCTAAGACTGAAAGAACCTCTGTATCATTTCAGGAGAATATGACCAAGGTAGGGCCATGGTCCTGTGATGTTTTTCTCTGTAAACAGTGCATTTATCAATCACCGAAGGGAAATTGGTCTCTCTGAGACAGAGAGAATGCAGGCCAAGCCTCCCCCTTAGAAAAGGGCCCCAGGACTAATTAGGTAATAGCTGCGCATCTGCTCCTTGGAGATCATGGCTGAAGGATCCAGGATGAATCTAGTTCTGTTTTTCAGAGGTTATAATTGACTGTGACATGGAGCCTTTTCCAGAGGTCATTCGAACAATTATATGAGGTGGAGAAAATTCAAGCATTTGTCCATTTTTCTGAAATGTTTGTCCTTGCTCAGTTCTATATGCCTAAACTGTGTCGTGCTCCTGTTCTGTCGTGGGCCCAGAATTCTCCACGGGCATGGTTTGTCCCAGGGTGCCAAGGTCGGCCTCTACCATGGCCTGCGGTTTTGGGGCTGACCTTGGACATGAGTTGGTTTCTTTCTTTCCAAATTCTGAAAAGTCTGTCTCTCATTCTAAGGTGGGCACCGGAGATCACTTTTTGCAGCGCACCAGGGCGTGTACAAAAGTTACGGGTGGCCAGCTCTTCCCTTGGTCACAGACGTGCTCTTACCAGTCACCTGACTGAAGGACTAAGACACCAGGACAGAAAGATGCCTTTGTACTGTTTGGATTTTGTATCTTTGCGACAGCTTCTTGAAAACAGTATCACCTGACACTGTGAAAACCCCTTGCTCAATTGCTGGAAATTCTGGAAGGTGCCCTGTTTTGTTCTGGCTTTGCTAGGAGCCTGATTCATTGTCTGGATGGGAGTGGAATTGTGGAGAGTAAGCGAGGCGGAGACCAGGCTGGGAACAAGGAGGAAGAGATCTCTCCTCCCCTGTCATAAGCGCGAGGAAAGGGCCATGACTGAAGCCTCAGGTGACATCCGCTCTCCCCCCACTGTGTGTGTGGCTGGTGGGAAGGAGCGCTCAGCACCCTTAATGTGATGGTTACATGGATGTCCTTAAAAAGCGTTTCAAGAGTCTTTGTGCCAAATAAATGTTCCTTCAGTAGCCCAGGCCCGTGGATTCCCAGGAAAGCTGATTGTGTGGGGATGACCACGGCCCGGCTGTTGTCCACACAGCACCCCAGGCCGGTAGTAGAGCAGAGGTCTGTGCACAGCTGTGGGCTGATGTCACCGCCTGGAGCGGAGCCCGCGCTCGGGATGGTTGTGCCAGCAGCAGTAAATCCTCTCCCCGTTCCGCCCTGTTTTTCCCTTCCCCTTCCCTCCCTCGGCCTTCCCTTCACCTCACTCAGAGTGGCCCCTTCACCTCACTCAGAGTGGCCAACAAAATTAAATACATTGAAGCTTTTTTTCTCCTCTGGGTTTTTTTTTTTTTACCTTTTTTTTTTTTTTTCCCTAAATAGGAAACACCCTGTCCGGTGGCTAATGTGAGAGGATATTTCCATATATCCTATTTGATATTAAAGTCAGAGATACTGTGGGCGCCTGGGTGGCTCGGTCAGTTAAGTATTCCAACTTCAGCTCAGGTCATGATCTCACAATTCGTGGGTTCAAGCCCCGCATCAGGCTCTGTGCTGACAGCTAGCTCAGAGCCTGGAGCCTGCTTCGGATTCTGTGTCTCCCTCTCTCTCTGACCCTCCCCTCCTCGCGTTGTCTCTGTCTCTCAAATATAAATAAACATTAAAAAAAATTTTAAGTCAGAGATACTGTAGGTATACATTCATATTGATCATTGTTCCATTACAAACATGTTAAAATTTGGTGGGTGTAGCATACTATTAACTTGACATGGAAGATCTTCTAGTTTCTGGTTCACTTAGACATTTCTGTCTCTGATATGAGCATTCAAATGGGCTGGGATCATACTATTTTTTTTTTTTTTGGCTGATCTCTGAAATTCCAAGAGAATTAAGTGAAAAGGCTGCATGAAACCAACAAGAAAGCCATTTGACATCTTTATTGACTGTTTGCAAAATATTTTTCGGTCATCTACTTTTTAGAGCGTTCTAATGTGGATTCACAAGGAAGCCTGTGGGGCCATCATTTTGTTTGTATACTCACAAAGGCTAGTGGAAACAAATGTGTGTACCTGTTAGACTAATATTTGCCTTCGTGAATCATTTTTCCCCCTCCTTTGGTAAATAATTAGTATAATAAAAAGGAAAAGTGAGAAGAGTATGGTGTAACCACCAACATAACCATCATCTTTTACTGAACTCTCTTAAAGAAAAAAAAAATAACTTCCAAAATGTAGTTCCAAGGGACTGAACTATCAGTGTATGTTGCATTCGGTGACCTCAGTAGTCTGGCCTCCATCTACGTGTTTGGGTCTCATCTCCAGCTGTTCTGCCTGTGAAAGCTGTGGTCCCCAAGGCACGCTGTGCGGTCTCCCACCTTTGCTCATAGTAGGATAGTTTTCACCCTCAGTGTCAGAATGGCATTTATGTCACATGGCTCAATTAAAAAATGTCCCGATCAGAACCACAGTGACCTGCCATTTCACACCCATTAGGATGGCTTATAAAAAATAATAAAGAAAAGGAAAGAAAACTAGTTTGGGTGAAAGTATGGAGGACTTGGGACCGTTGTGCACTGCTGGGGGGAATGTAAAATGATGCAGCTGTCATGGAAAACAGGATGACGTTTCCTCAGATAATAACAGAATTACCATATGATCCAGAAAGCCCACTCCCAGGTATACACTCAAAAGAAGTGAAGACAGGGATGTGAACGGAAATCTGTGCACCCGAGTTTGTAACAGGCGCATTCCCAACAGCCCACAGGGGGAAGTAACCCAAGGTCCATTGACAGATGAATGGATAACCCAAATGTGGTCTGTTTGCACACTGGAATATTATCCAGTTTTTAAAAGGATGGGAATCCTGACACGTACCTCAACATACATAGGAACTTTGAGGACATGCTGCTGAGGGAAAGAAGCCAGGCACACAAGGACAGATTGTGTACGATTCTATTTATCAGAGGTACTGATCTTATATGTATGTTACCACAACTTAAAACAAAAATTTTAAGACCCAAATTTCCATACCGTCATACCAGGGTGTAAACTGAGTGCCGTTTATTGGACTCTGAGGTTCTGCCCTGTGTTATTGTTTCTAGAAGCGTATGTCTTCTCGCTTAGACCACGAGCCTCCCACGGAGAGGCTCCGTGTTGTTTCTCACCGGCCTCTGGCACTAAAGACAGCTGGGTGGGGTGGGAGAGGCACGGGTGTAGACCATCAGAATCCAAACTGCTTACCACAGTCCATTCTCCTGCCCCTGACTTAGCTGTGTGCTTCCAGGCAAACTGCATACTCTCTGTTGGTGTCCTTATTCATCAGGTAATAAGATTCTCACAGGACTTGAGCAGATGACATAACGTGTGGGAGCCCCATTCACTGAGTAGTGGTTTTATTTTATTTATTTTTATGTTTCTTTCCCCCTTCAATAAGTATTTATGGATATGTTTGAATTTTAATGGTTCTCTTTAGCAGACGCTATTCTTGTCATTTTTCAATATGGTCCATTTTGCCTTTGAAAGAAGACTAATAGACAACTGACTAATATTTCTACCTCCACATGGCATATTCCCAAGAAACCATGAAGACCAGTCTGCCTCCTTGCTGGAAATTCATCCCAGGAACCAACCAGTTCCATGTTACTTAGCTAGAGTTATCATTAAACTAAATTATCCTTTTCTCTTCCCTAAAACAATTTTATTTCTTCCATGACTCCAGAGCCTATATTCCTTGCCGAAAGGGAGGTAAGGATTAACAACAGACTTACCAGTACCCTGTATTAGTCTGTGGGTGCCTCAGGATACCAAGAACACGCATTCTCCTGAAAGAGTAGCACTGCTTTCATCTGTATTGTCAGTGAAAGAAGGTTAAAAAGGTCCAGAGTGAAGCTTCTGAGAAATGATAGAGATACTCCAGGATTTATTATAGTGTGGTTGGTATTATATGCATTTCTGTGCAAATCTGAAATGTATTGCTAATAATTATGTGTTTTCAGTAGTGGTGGTGAAGAAGGAAGATGCTCCGATTTAAAATTTTTTTTCACATAACTCTGCCTTTTGAAAATATCAACCAATATATATCAACAATATAAATGATACATCTTATGTTTTTCCTGGAGTTTTTATGCTCTGGTGATTGTGTTCAGCATATTCTAATACTTTATTTTTATTACTGTACTTTTGAAATCAGCTCACATTATTAAGTGGAAGCTGAAAGTCTGCATATTTCATCTCTCTGGTCTTCCCTGTTCCTCCGTGTCTTAGTGTCTCCCTACTGGCAGGCCATCCTTAGAAACACCTCAGCCAATCAGAGCCTCCTCTCCTTATGGCCCCCGCACTAATTGGTCAACACACAAAAGGGTGATCCTCCCTTGGATACCTGTTCTCAAGTACTTCTCTTAGTTCTTGATAGATGATTGTGTGGGATTTTTCTTGTTTGGTTGGTTTTGGTTTTGTTTGGCTTTGGGGGTGGAGGGTTGCCAGCAACCATTTCCTCTTGTTCTTATTTATTGTTCACTTTTATACTATTAACATTCGAAAGTCCGGTCAAGAGAGAACTGAGTACTCAGAGTACTGTGTTACTGATTCCAGAGTCCTCACACCTATGCCCAAATGTTACGATTTTAGGACAGGTAGTAAGTTAAATATCTTTTCCCTTTTTCATCTCTTTTCAGTCACTGCTTCATCTACTTGTGAGAAATTAGAAAAAGCCAGAAATGAGTTGCAAATAGCTTATGAAGGATTTGTCCAGAAGCTAAATCAGCAGCACCAGACTGATCTAACAGAGCTCGAGAATCGGCTTAAAGAATTTTACACCGGGGAGTGTGAAAAGCTCCAGAACATTTACATTGAAGAAGCAGAGAAGTACAAAAACCAACTGCAAGAGCAGGTCTGTGCTTTTGGAGCCTGAGCATGTTCTAGGTCGTGGCTCTTTGTTTAAATTCTGATTGTTGTTTGATGATAAATTTCCTTTGAGCTTCTCTTTGTTTGTTTAAATGACTGAAAAGGGATTTTTCAGTGATTTTTTTTTTCCTTATGATCAAAGCAATATTGAGTGAAAGGAAGAAAAAAGAGAAGTAAAAAAAAAAAGCAAAACACACACACACACAAAACCGCCCTTTATCCCCCTACCTGGAAGTAATCCCTTTGAGCACATTTTGATGTTATACTGCAAAAAGGTGGTTTTGCATTTCTTTTTAAAAATGGCATTGAATAACCCATATTTTTCATATAGTAGTGTATCCTAAACTTTCATTTCCTTGCTCCCCTTTAAAATCAGCTTTTCATTTAAGCAAGTATTTTATGTCCACACTGGGCGTGTGCTAGGGACTGAGGATATGAAGGCCAGTATGACAGGCGTGGATCTTACGTGGTCTCTCGCTGTGAAATATTTCCTCATTCTTATGGTGGACTTGGCCATTTGCATCAGTGAACCCTAGAGAACTTAGTGTTTGGGCTCCCCTGGGGGGTCGGGGTGGGTGGGAACAGAGCGGAGAGTTGGGAGGGGCAGACCCAAGTTGGGCGGTTGATTCCCTGGGCTGGGCAGCCCTGTAACTTGAATGCAAGCTTATGAGTCAGGTCTCCTAATGTCGCTGCTTACTGTTCAACTTAAGACTTTCAACTTTACTGGTAAACTATTATTTGGGTTCTGTTTTTGTTTTTTTATTTTTATTTCTAGTTTGACAACTTAAATGCTGCCCATGAAACCTCGAAGCTGGAAATTGAAGCTAGCCACTCAGAGAAAATTGAATTGCTAAAGAAAGCCTATGAAACCTCCCTTTCAGGCAAGAATGCTTACCAAAAAAAAATAGAATCAGATCTAATGGAACAGCACGATATGTTTTAAAACAGAAATGATTCATAACCTTCCTTTCCAGAGAATACCCCATGGTATTCAATTTGAGTGTTTTTGCTTTCTTTTTGCATTGTTCATTGTTAGCACATGCCCTTTTCCCCTTCCGATGCAATTAATAGTTTGTCACAAATGCCAACCTTTTAAGAAATAGGATGGATTTTTTAAAAAATCAAGGCCTTTTGGGTAGTAATTATTCTTCATCACCTGAGGTCCCGGGAAGTTAAGTGTGTTCGTTTACATCCTGGCCACAGTAAAGGATCCATGCCAAGCACCCTTGCTCACCAACGCTCTTGCACACCAACAGTGCCGTGAAATGTAGATGGCGCTTTTTGAACCAAGAAAAATTTTTTTAGTTGTTTTCTCATGAACAGAAGGGTTGAAGTAGGAGAAGAAGGAGGAGCCATTGCTTTCAGTTGTTACACTTAGCTCCTCGCTTCCTCCAGAGAAGCACATGGACAGGGGTCAGGAACTGGCTGCCTCACCTTTGGCAAAGGCCTTTCTCATCAGAAAAATAGAGGTGTCGTGTGAAGTTAGAGAACATGTAAAAGTGACTGGCCCAAAGTAGACATTTAGTAAATGTTTTTCCTTCCTGCTAGAAACAGGCTTAAGTTTTTTAAAGTTTATTTTATTTTTGAGAGAGAGGCATCATGTGAGGGAGGGAGGGGCAAAGAGAGAAGGAGACACAGAATCTGAAGCAGGCTCCAGGCTTTGAGCTCTCAGCACAGAGCCCGTCATGGGGCTTGAACTCAGAATCTGTGAGATAATGACCTGAGCCGAAGTCGGATGCTTAACCGACTGCGCCACCCAGGCGCCTCTGAAATGGGGTTAGTTTTAGACTTCTGCTTGGGTCACGAAGAGCAAATGGCAAAGTGCAGAGGAATTCCAGAGCAGGAGTGTGAAGGCCAGTGTTTGGCTCCTTCCCCTGAGACGGTGCTCTGTGTTTCCCAGGGCCTCTGGGGGCCTCCGGGGGCCTCCATGCTCTCCGTCATAAAATGGAAAAACACCTGCCCTACTCCTCTCATCGGGCTAATCTGAGAACAGATAGCTTAATTCGTATAAAAACATCTATAGATATAAAGTAATATAGCCACACTGCTTCTTAATGAACTCTGACATGTACATGCTTTAACAACTGTAGAATACAGTGATCTTATATAATGTCATTACCTCCAAAAAATTACATCTTTCCAGAAATCAAGAAAAGCCATGAAATCGAAAAGAAATCCCTCGAGGATACGCTTTCTGAGAAGCAGGAATCACTAGAGGTGAGTAAATCTCACTGAGCCCTGCCCCCTGAAAATGCCCTCATTCTTGAGGTTCCTGTGGTTTGGGTAGTGTTTCTGTGTACATTTGCTCTGTTTCTCGTGTCTGCTTGTTAACCTGTGTTCCACATTTCATTGTTTGTTTTAGAAACAAATCACTGATCTGAAGAGTGAAAATGATGCTTTAAATGAAAAGTTAAAATCAGAAGAACAAAAAAGAATATCAAGAGAGAAAGCAAATTTAGTAAGTTGTGTGTGCTTCTCCGTCACTCCTGAGTTTTCTTCTGCTCTCAGCTGCTTTTTCGGGTCCACTAAGTGTTCAGCAGCTAAAGAAATAGTAGGGGTTTGGACTTCTCCTGTGTTGCAGAGTGATTTTTAAACTGGCTTCATTGCTTCTTGGTGTCTTTTTAGAAGTCCTAAGAACCGCATACAGGCGAAGCCCAGTATGACTGCAGGCGGTCTAGGCCAGTGACTGTAGGAAGACAGGAAGGCTGGCAGTGAGGGTCAGGGGTTATGTGAGGACTGCACTTCTGTTTGTTTTTAAACTAACTGGTGTCTTGAGATGTAATTGACATACCACAGCATTCACCCTTTATTCACCTTTTTTTCATTCAAAAGTTTTTATGGTTTTTTGTTTTTGTTTTTGTTTTTTTGTGGGGGAGAGAGACAGAGTGGGAGGGGCAAAGAGAGAGAGAGAGACAAACAGAATCTGAAGTAGCTCCAGGCTCTGAGCTGTCAGCACAAAGCCCAACATGGGGCTTGAACTCAAGAACTGTGAGATCATGACCTGACCCGAAGTCCATGCTCAACTGACTGAGCCACCCAGGCGCCAACCCTCCCCCTTTTTTAATTTAAAAAAAATTTTTTTTAACATCCTTTTAAACGTACAGTTCGGTGGTTCAGCAAGTTGCGCATTGGTCACCATTATCTAATGACAGAACATTTTGTCCCCCCAAAAACCTGTGCCTGTTAGCGGTCATTTCCCATTCCTCCCCGCACCCCCAACACCCCCCAGTCCTAGGGAGATACCCGTCTGCTTTCTGTCCCCGTGTATCTGCCTGCCCTGGGCGGCTCGTGTAGATGGACTGTGAGCTGTGTGGCTTCTCGCTCCGCTTCATGGTTGAGGTCGATGCGTGTTGTAACAGCACAGGTGCTTCGTTCCCTTTGTAGGTCTCAGCTGTGGGTGAGAGAGTGATCCTCCCTTTTGAAAAGTACAGACTTACCTCGTAAGCTCAGCTTTCTCTCCGAACTCGTAACCCTTCTCCCCTGCCCCCACCCTACTTCTGAGAATTTAAAACATTTTTTCCTGTCTGTGCCTCCGGTGCCACCCTTCCGGCCCCGCACATGTGCGCTCGGGGCCGCGGAAGGTTCGCTGCCGCCCAGAGGCTGCCAGCTCGAGGCACACGTGTGTGGGTCTCCTGGTGAGCTCGTGGGCCGAGGTGCTTGGACGCCCTCTTAGACATTTGAATGCAATTAGATGAGGTCATGTTCAGTGACACTTCATAGCTGTTTATTCTGGAAGATTCTTAAGACAAAGCAGGGATTTAAGAAAAGAAAAATCTAGACTTAAATGCAGGCTGTAAACCTTACAAATGGTTCCAGGAACAGATTTTTAAAGAGCTTCCTGGGACTGGAGCAGCTTTTGAAAACTAAAGGAAGCAGAGTGAGGAAAGAAGGGTTCTTGACTGCCTCCCCTGTGTGCCTGCACCTGCTGCTGGGGGCATGTTTGAGAAAGGGGCAGGCGGGCCCAGAAGTGGGGACAGGCCAGTGCATGGTCTAAGTTTTAAAAACCAACAATGATGGGGCGCCTGGGTGGCTCAGTGGGTTAAGCGTCCAACTCTTGATTTCAGCTCAGGCCATGATCTCCTGGTTGGGGAACTGAAGCCCCGCATCCAGCTCTGCACTGACAGCACAGCCCCCCTCTCTCTGCCCTACCCCCACTCATGCTCTTTCTCTCTCTCAAAATAAATCTAAAAAAAAAAAAAATGAGAAATGTGAGATAAAATTTTCTATCTTTAGGGAAAAAAAAAAGAATAGTAGCACCCATATGTAAAAGGATGACAGCATTTGAGAATTAGGAAGTTTGAGAAAGAGCCCCGGTGATGCAGGCCTGGGTGTGATCCCCGCCGGGGCTCTTCTCGGCTCTGGCATGTTCCCAGAGCGGGTCGCCTGGGATGTGGAACTCCGCTGTCTCCTGTGCATCGAGGGGTTTGAATAGGTAATTGTTGAAGATCCATGCCCTGATCTTCCCTAAGGATTGGTCCAGAGCATTAACCACGGCCCAGGAGGAGGGTCTGGATGATTGATGCCTCTGATGCTTATCTAACAGAGCCCCTCATTCAACATGTGATCAGTAGACCTTTGCTGTTCATTCACATCAGACATTTTGGATGAGTCACTTGGATGAACAGAAAGAAAGCAAGGAGTCACAATTCCACCCTGCTGGTGGTCTCTCCTTTTTACCTTGGACAGCATTGTATTTTTTAATTTATTTTTTAAAGTTTATTTATTTAGAAAGAGAGAGAGCAAGGAATGGAGGGGCAGAGAGACGGAGAGAGAGAATCCCATGCAGGCTCGCTCCGCACTGTCAGAGCAGAGCCAAGTGCAGGGCTCGAACTCAGGAACCGTAAGACTGTGATTGAGCGGTAGTCAGACACTCAACCAACCGAGCCACCCAGGCACCCCTACCTTGGACAGCGTTTTAATGGTGCATATTAAAATAGAGGAGAGTGATAGAGAAGCATGGCCAGGCCAGGCGCTTCATAATAAAACTCCAAAAGACTCAGGACATTACCGTCATTTTGTTGTTTTCCAGACAGCACTGTAAATGTACTACTTTTCATTCCTGATCAGTTGACTTTGTTGAGAGAGAACAGCCATTGCCTTTTCCCTGTCCACACACCAGTCAAGGACTTGCATCGGCCTCATCCCTATTGAGAGTGGTTTTGTATTGTGAGCAATGGGTTTTTCTTTCTCTTCCAGTAAAATATTTTTCCGTCTTAAGTTCCTGATAAACGAAGGTGAAACATTGTGTTCTTAGAACCAAAGACTTGGTCCTATAGTTCTCTGAACCCTTCTTTTTATCTTTCTGTGAAGCTGCTGTAAGAAGGTAGAAATCTCTTGCTGTCTGTTCGCTGTGTCTAAATCTAATCAAAGACTCGGTTAAGGATTTGAACACTGTGTGTTACGTGACGAGTCTGAGCTGTGCTCTGCTGTGTCTGTTCCAGAAGACCCCTCAGATCATGTACCTGGAGCAAGAGCTAGAAAGCCTGAAAGCCGTGCTGGAGATCAAGAATGAAAAACTGCATCAGCAGGACGTCAAGTTAATGAAGATGGAGAAGCTGGTATGTTTCTTTCAGAGTTTGACCCAATAGAACAGTGTCTGTGGCATAGGAACTGGGCTCTGAACCACAGCTGCCGAGCTGTTTTTACTGCTCCTTAAAGATACTTGGAAATGTGCAGAAGGTCAAAGAAGGTACTGTGTGTGTGTTACATACATATAACATTTTTTTCAAGGAGCATGTCAAACAGTATTTGGGTCCTTGGGGAGAAAAGCACAACAAACAAATTAGGCTTCCGTTTCAAGTGATCCGTGAATCTTAACCCACCTAAGAAGAATTTTAAAATATTGTAAAATTAGTTATCACCAACTCTGGTCTGTTATGCCCAAAACAGATGACTCTGTAACGTAATCACTTAGGGCAATTCAGTTTGCTATCTCGATTCTTCATCTTTGTCGTGAATTAGAAGGTGATACAAGACCTATACTCAAATAAAATTAATCCGATTGGACAAATGCAAGCATGATGAAAAATATGGATGAAGCTTAGTGTGTGGCCTCTAGGACAGAGCCCTTATGTTAGCCAGTGACGAGTCCAACCCCGAGTCCGCATGGGAGCGGAGTGGCCGACCCTGGAGCTCAGCTGCTGGTGGCCACGAGTCTCCCGAAGGGGGCACGGTTTGTCAAGGCGGCTTACGTGGTCCCAGCCATTGCAGACTTTGCTCTTGACTGTCCCAGCTGCCCCGCTCTGCTTGTCCCTTGTCCCTAGTTGTGAGTGACTCGTTGTTGAGTGAGTGAGTACCCAAACCAACTCTAGCAATAGGGAGCCTGGAGGTCACTCTTTGCCTTTCATTCATTTGGGTTTTGGTGTTTGATTTGTTTCCATTTTCTTCTTGAGACATTGTCACGTGTCTGTTGAGGGAGGTAAGGGCTGAAGCCCCGTTCTGGGTATGCGGGCACTTGGAATGGGCGGGAATTTTGAGTTTCTGTTGAAAGGAAAGAAAGATGATGTGTTACGGGTTATTAACGGGGCTAACGCAGCCTGTATCACAGTTCCTGCCGAAGGTCATCCCGTTCCATCAGGCCCGATACCCCAGCTGATCTGGCCGTCACCAGTGATGCAGAGACCCATGTTACTAAGGGGTTGCCCCATATGCTTTCATACATTAGAACTTTTCAAAATACAATATATATATGTGTAAAACAACCTCTGCTGTAAAACGACCAACACATTTTGATTTTTGTTGATCGGTAAACTTTTTTGTTTGTTGCCGGGCAGCGGAGGGAGCGTGGTATTAGTTAGCAGTGCAGACACGTAGGCAGAAGAGTGAGTTGATACAGCAGGTAAACCCAGGGTTACTTTACTTACAGGCACACGTCAGCCGCACAGTAGGCTTGGTTTCCCCCACCACAGTGCCACCGTTGCAATAAAGTGACTGAATTGAACTTGTCAGTTTCCCAGTGCATAGAGAAGTCTATTTAATGTGCAATAGTGTTGTATCTTAAAAAAAAAACCAATCCGTGCACATACCTTAATTTAAAAAACGTTGACCATCTAAACTCCCAGTGAGTTGTGATCGATAGGTCACCACAGCAAATGTGATAATATTGAAAACGTTGGAAATAGTTCTAGAATTTCCAAACTGTGACACAGAGGCATTGAAATGAGCAAATGCCATTGGACAAATGGCACCAATAGACTTGCTTGACACAGGGTTGCCACACATCTTTGTTTTAAAAAAAAAACAGCCCACAGCATCTACAAAGCACAAGGAAGTAAAATACAGTAAAATGAGGTATGCTTGTATTTGTAAGCTCTAAGCTTTTGTAGAGAAGAAGACTCTTAGAAAGCAAGGAGGCTTTCTCAGTAGGAAAGCTTCTAGTTCTGCCAGTGGTTAGCTGTGTGACATCCCCACGGCTGGTTTTGTCTCCTTTAAACTGAGGAGTTGGGGGCACCTGCGTGGCTCAGTCGGCTAAGCAGCCAACTTCAGCTCAGGTCATGATCTCACGATTCATGGGTTTGGGTCCCACGTCGGACTCTGTGCTGACAGCTGACAGTCTGGAGCCTGCTTCGGATTCTGTGTCTTCCCCTCTGTCTGCCCCTCCCCTGCTTGTGCTCAGACTCTCTCTCAAAAATAAACAACACTAAAAAAAATTTTTTTTAATAAATAAATATAAGGAGTTGGATAAAATCATATCAGGCCAGTCACAGCCCAGTATCTAATTCAAGATTTCCCCACCTCCTGTTTTATCTTGGATTCTTTTCTAATTACTGGAAATTCCAAAGTTTTCTTTTTCTTGCAAGAATCTTTTTTTTTTTTTTGAAATTCCACCTGCCTGGTCCTCAGTGTTGATCTGGATAATAGGAAATGTTAAAGACAACAGGACTCCCAACCAAAAAGTCATAGGGTAGATTAGTCCTGCACTATGAATCCTGACAGAGCTGTGACGTCACCTCCTAAGCAAGTAATCAAATCTCACCTTTAGAAAGTAAATGGGATGTGTAATCAGCTCTTCATCACGTTAAGTGATTAAATGGCTTCTGGGTTTTTATCCGTTAATATCTCCACTGATGGATTGGTTTTCCTTGAAAGTTTAGCCCAGGCTAGGCCCGCAGGAGAAGAAAGTATCTTCCAGTGACCTGAGGAGGGAGGCTTTCTCTAGTGTCCCTTGTGTCCCTTCTCTCAACTGATGCTCCACAGAGCCTTGTAAATCACCACTCTGTGTGGCCACCCAGCAGTAAATGCCAAAGAGAGACTGGAGACCACATTTGAGGCCGCAGTAAACATTGCCAAGAACTGTGAACTGTTGGCTTGCTGGGAGTTTTCATCGAACTTGGGAATTTTGGGTCCTCTCCAGAGTTGGCTATGGGAACTGTGGTGCTCTTGAGAGCGCGGGCATCTCGCGGCCGACTTCATTTCACCCCCTGGAAACGGAAAGAGGCGCAGCCCCCAGTGTTGCCCAGGGCAAGGCACTGATTTCGGGGGAAGTTCTGAAACAGTATGACCTTGGCGTCTACGGCCATACCACCCAACAAACCCCAATCTCGTCTGAAACGGTGTGACCTAGAACAATCCACATACCCCCTGGGTGTGCCAGTTTTCAGGTGGCCTGACATATATTTTATTAAAAAAATATATCCAGATGCTCTGTGTTGCTGCCTCAGTCTTTTTGCAGCATGTCATCAGCGTACAGCTATGTCCATAGATTTTTAAACTTAATGAAATCTCTCCAAGTGTGCTGGTGGCTGGAACGTGCCCTAGGGAACCAGGGGCGTTTTTAATGTATAAATGTCTGCATTCTCGTTTGCCCCAAGGTGGACAGCAACACGGCGCTGGTCGACAAACTGAAGCGATTCCAGCAGGAGAACGAGGAACTGAAAGCTCGGATGGACAAGCACATGGCAATTTCAAGGTAAAAATGGCCCTGCTGTTCTGAGCTCCCCTCTCCCCCCCACGTTCAGTGTTAACGTTCTTAACCCCATTCCGCCCACATACCTCTGGAAATGGTATGTGGTTAAGCAGGTACCGATTTCCATATGGAAAATAGGATTGGAGCCCTCCATGCCATTACCACAGTGGCGTGGACCAAACGGCTTGTCCCCTAAATGGGCAAGCCGTCCTTGAGGCCTTTGGCGTACTGACTTAGAGGACTTCCAGAGAAGGCGCATCCGAGAGCAGCTCGCAGATAGCCCCAAACAGAAGACGGTTCTAAAGCAGGAAGAAATTTGTGGGAGGGTCTCAGCCGACTATGAACTTGCCTCCAAGGCTGCTCTTTGCCTCCTGCACCCAGCCTTTCTCCACCGGCCACGCCCCCACATCTGGCAGCTCTGTGCAGGACTCCCTTTTGTTCCCAAGAGACTGTTTTGGGGGCTCCAAGGGTAAGAATTTTTTCGGGGTGCCTGTGTTGCTCAATCGGTTGAGCGTCTGACTTCAGGTCATGATCTCACGGTTTGTGAGTTCAAACCCCGCAACCTTCTTGGGATTATCTCTCTGCGCCTCTTGTTCACTTGCCTTCTCTCTCTCAAAAATAAACATTAAAAATATTATTAAAAAATATTTATTTTTGAGTGAGAGAGTATGAGTAGGGTAGGGGCAGACATAGGGAGACACAGAAAAGGAAGCAGGCTCCAGACTCTAAACTGTCAGCACAGAGCCCGATGTGGGGCTCAAACCCACAAAACGTGAGATCATGACCTGAGCCGAAGTCAGACGCTCAACCGACTGAGCCACCCTGGCATCCCAATAACCATATGTTTTTAAGTGGTAAGAATTTTTTAAAGTTATTTTTAACCCAGATCCACATGGCTGGTGGCTCTTTTTTGTCTTCAAGGCAACTTTCCACTGAGCAGGCCGTGCTGCAGGAGTCCCTGGAGAAGGAGTCCAAAGTCAACAAAAGACTGTCCATGGAGAACGAGGAGCTGCTGTGGAAGCTGCACAACGGGGACCTGTGCAGCCCCAAGAGGTCCCCCACATCCGCCGCCGTCCCCTTCCAGCCGCCCAGGAGCTCCGGCTCCAGCCCCAGCGCCTCACCCAGATGACGCCTTCTCGGAGCTGGGAGACTGTCGGAAAGCATCTGTCACAGGTCTGCGGGACTGACCCTACCCATGCTCGTGGGAGCAGGAGCTACAGTAGTGGATGTGTAGTGACCATGCTGGAACTGCAGAGTCGCCGCCCCCCCGAGGCTCCATCTGAGACTGGAACACTCTGGAGGAAGACTTGGACCTCGTCCAAGAGCCCCCTCCCCAAAGACCTCAGAACGGACCCGCATGGACGGACGGACGCTGTTGCACAAAGCACTTAAGGAACAAGAGGGTCTTGTTCATTGCCTTCTTCACCTAAACTTAAGGGGGAAAGAAAACTCTCAGGGGCCTGTTAAGATAAAGATTTATAACCTTTGTAATGTTCTTCACCGCGGACACCTGGGGATTTTTATTCTGGGCTGACTGGGGATGTGTGAGCGGAATGGATGCGCCGACTGTCCCGCGCCCTGAAAGGCCAGTGCTGCGCACAGCTGGCCTGGTACCAATCACAGAAGAGTGTAGACACACTTCCGCAAAAGCCATAGGAGGAGGAGCAGTAGTTGCTTGCGTTAAGACTCTCTACCACCAACTCAGCTCAGCCCTTGACAGTGGGGGGCGGTCATGACCGGATGAGCGTGGACCCGTCCCGTCCCTACGGCTCTGCGTCCTTCTGCGATAGCTTGCCGGCAGTCTCTCGGTGTTCAGCCACATCAGTTCAAACTAGCTACATTTTTTTTTCCTAGGTTTTTAACCTCCCTACCTGAACCTAACATGACACTACAATCTATTTTCTCAGGCTATCAGCAAATATAAGAACCCTAATTTCTCTAAGAATCTGTATAAAAAAAAGGGCAGGACCAGTGGGTTTGCTTCTGCCTTATTTTTACCTTGACCTGAGCTATCCCCACAGATTTAAACGGTGTGCTCTCCCATTATCTTCATCCCCCCTCCTTCCTCTTCTCCATGCCCCACCTCTCGCCAGAGCCACAAAAGCAAACCTTCTAGCTCCTACCTTCTCTTCTCTGGGACAGGGAATGGCTTTTCCAGAGCCAGCTCCTCATCAAGGTGCCAAAACCACTTTCCGAACAAACCAAGGCCTGGAGCTGACAGTACAAATGTCGGGAAACCCTAGAGAGCGTGGAGAGTAAGGCATGAGCTAGCAGAGCGGATCAAGGTAGGATTCAGTGCTTACAGATGAGTAGGAGCAGCTCTTTTAGGGCAGTGATGCAGTATTTAATTAAACATCTGGGAAGACCGTGGTAAGCTTCCGTGTACTCTGGGAGGGATCTTGTGTCCTAGAGGAGGTAGCAGAATGGTTAGTGGGTGGAGCTAGTGATGTGTCCTGCTCCCTCCAAGTTGCAATTCAGTTTCTCTTCAGAACTTCTTGCCTCCCCCAATTCTGATCCTTTGGGGGGAAGTAGAAGAAAGCACTGTGGCTTTATCTCCCTCTCCCTGCATGGCAGTATTGACTAACCTGCGTCGCTGATGTCCAATGGCTGTACACGTAACTGGATAGCGTAAGAACAGATTCAGGATACTAGAGGCAGAGATTTGAGTCATCGTGTCCATGGACACTACGGGGCAGGCTGAGATCCGTGATGCACGGTTGTTATCAGTGACCGTGTCTGAAACCCTTAATCTCCAACAGTGTACTATGTATGTTACCTTCCACGCTTGCTTCTGATAAACGGGAATTAGGTTCACTGCCAACTCCTGGAATAGCTTTCTGCTTGCTGCTTCGGAGTTGTTCTCAGTGCCATTAGCCAGAGCTGGGTTTGCCCTCGTCTCCTAGGCATGTGACTCTTGTGCTGGTCCCTGCTGTCCTCCACACTGTTCAGGTGTCCGGGGAAATCAGTCTTACACAATAAATACCAAACGTCTTCAGAGAATGACAAACAATAGGAGAGAAGATAGGAAACAAAACAGAGAACTTTAAGATTTTTTTTTCCAAACCAAATGTTTTTCACGTAGGATGCAAAATGGTGGCACGTCATAAAAATAAGGATGTGTAAACTGTAGTTGTGCTCAGTTTGTAGTGATGGAAAATGTATTTTACTTTGATCAAATAAATGATGCTGGAATATTCAACATAAGGATTGCAGCGTCTGACCTACTCCACCCTCCAGAGCGTCACCCGTTTTTTAGCCTTTCTCAGGGTACCTGTGACCATTTGTCTCCTCTTCAGCTGTTTCCCCAGGAGCTGCCAATGCAACCACCCAGCCGGTCATGGGCTGAAATCTGGCTCCCAGAGCTAGGCGCGCTGGTAAGCTGCTGTCAAGTCCCAGCTCTGTGTACCTGCGAGACTCCCGCTGATTTTTAACAATTTCTGCTGTAGAAGTTACGAAAGCGGGAACAGCTAGAGTGTAAATATTTTTGAAGGTGGTAACAAAGCCTAAATGAAGCTGAATCTTCCTTGAATCAGAAGTCTATTTTATATTGAAAGTTAAAGTTTTAAAAAACACATATTGTAGTTATTTTTGAATGACTCATCTAGAACTAGTACTTTTGAGTGTAGCAGCTTAAAAGAGGGCGGGTTTACCTATGGTTTTGATACCTTCACATCATTTTGTATATAGAGTTGAACCATATTTTACTCCATTTATGGATCTCCTGTATTGTGGAATAGAATCTTAACGTATTGACCGAAACATTGCCCCCAACAAGGCCTTCCGGATTTACTTCAACCTAAAAAATGAACACTTAGTGCTTTTTGTATTTTTTACAAAAACTTGCCCATTTAATAGAAATGAGATACAAAGTTAACATCTATGCTGCTTTGTTATAAAAAGTAGAAATGCATATACGTAGGTAAGCAATCAAAATACATGCTTTCTGTCAGAGGAGTTAACGCTTCTATTATTAGACCGAATGGCTTCCTTTTAGTTTGGATGTCTGGGTCTGACTCACAGGGCAGAGTGGGGTTTGGCACCGGTCACCAGCCCCCGGCAAAGCAGGAGTCCAAAGAACCCCAAGCCAGTCATGGACACAAGTGAACTTTCCATCCATTCATCCTACGTCATGCTCCAAGTCAGGACAACTCAACAGTGGTCGCTACTGTAGTCTCCCCTTGGAGATTCTGAGCAGTGCAGATGTAATAGCCTACATCAGCGGTCTCGAAGTCTTCCATCGTCATGATGCTCTGGGAGAGCCGCGTGGTGTGCCCCAGGCCTCTCTGGACCAGCCGCCACGTGTCCTGAATTGTCACAGGCCTTTCATCCTGTTGAATGACACCCCCACACACTGAAGCACAAGCAACAAGCTGGTATAGTAAACATTCACCCAACACCATGGGGTCATCTTGCAAAGTGCAAAACACACGAGACTACTTAGTACGCGTAGCACGGGAGCTTTCTCAGCACATACGACCCTCATACTGTTGGGAGTGCTCTGTTTGCTCGTCAGTAAGTTTCTACTTAATACGACATTCTTTTGGAACCTTAACACAGAACGGGTATTAGGCAAGAAACATGGATAAAAATTTCTCCTGCTCCCCTCATCACAGTGCCCACTCAATAGTTCTGTGACTGTAGAACTGACAGCCAGCAAGGCCTGAAGCACTCGCCGGTAAGTGAACACGAGCTCAGATTTGGGGAAGGGAGAAGTAGAATTTGTCAACTAGGCCAGAGGACTGGGAGCAAAGTCCTACCGAGCGTGGATAACACGATGCCCTGGATGACGTAACTCCCTATTTCTAGAAAGTGAGATGGTCACTTCGGAGATGCTCTGTCCAACTTTGGTGATAGGAATCTAGTGTGTTCTGGATTCGTTGAACAGGATTGTAATATTTCCAGTATTAATAAATACATTTTCTGCTCACAAAACAAAAAACATACTTCTGTTGAAAATCATGGATGTCTTTGAAGCATGACCACATTTTTTAAAAACAAGGACCTATTACCAGGAAAATACTTTTCTCCAGGGAGGGTTACTCTCCACCAATCGCAGCCGCTAAGCCAGAAGTGCGTTGGCTACTGAGTATGTCTGAGGAGCCAAATCTTCTCTGGCAGCGAAGGGATTATTCCGTGTTGGTGGCAAAGCTGTTTATTTTAGTGAGCAAAGCAGGCACGGAGGCTAAAAGTGCGGGTGGTGCTCTTATGGAAAGTCTATTTTAAAATGATCTCTGGCCTCACGGCACCTTTTTGCCAGGGCCCAGGTTTACATGTCCCCTGGGTGGATGTCCTCGCCCCAGGGCAGAGTTCGTAGGGGGAGCTCACTCCGAGGGAGACCAGTTGGCCTCCAATTGACCCTGAAATGAGGGTGGAGAAAGGGAGCCCCCCCCCCCACTTTCCCTTCAGGCTCCAATGCTCTTAAGGGTTATGAAGAAAAATAACCCATAAAGGATGCACACTGAACTGCCTGCTGGAATCCACTTTAACAAAGCCACTGGTAAATATACTGCATCATCTTATAAGACAAGGGACACCTGGCCCCTGATACAGTTTCACACATTTCTCACACTTCCTAAGTTGTGATCTCTTCACTGGGGGGTGTGGATGGGGGACAGAACTAAACTTACTGGGCTGGCTGGGCCAGGGGTGCAGCCCTTACCTTCTGCCCTGGATAGAGCCACCTGAATTCCACCTCGACGTCAGGTTCCCCCAGGACGGTGCAGAGGACACTGATGTCATCCCCGCGCCTCACTCTGTTTGAGGACGCCAAGATGGTTGTTGACGGAGGGCCTCTGGGGACTGGAAGGGAAAGGGAGACAGAATCCATGAGTATGAGGATGAAGACAAACCTCAGGCATATTCTGTTCTTCGAACTGAGCTATAACATTTCTGCCTTCCTTCCAGCTTCCCAGCCAGCTTCAGGCCTAGACTGTCCCATCACGTCCGGTTTCCTGTGAAGACTCCTCTCCATACTGGCAGTCCAGAATGGGGGAGGGGGGCTCATGCAGAACCCCCAGGCCCAGCCATTACGTTCATATTAAGGGAGGAGGATAAACGTTGTGGGAATAAGAAAGGGAATAAAACAGTTGAGGGAAAAGAAGGCACGTTGGGGGGGGGGGGGGGGGAGAGAGAACACGGAGAAGGCAGGCTGGAAGGGTGAAGAGGACCAGGCAGGTGGGTGCTGTCCACCCTCAGAAGGAAAAGGAGCAAGTCTGAATCTAACGGAAAAGGATGTTTGCGGGAAAGGTATGACTACTACCTCTGTTTGCTTTACTTCAGGACATTTTGGAAACATCTCTTTGGGGTCAGTTCACTGAAGTAAGTGTGATGGCAGCTTTGAGCAAGCCAATGGGCTAGGAGTGAGTGCGACAGCAGTGAACAGTACAGACATGGTCTCTGAGCCCTTGGGGACCTCCCTTCATGGTCTGGAGGAGGCAGACACAAAACAAGTAATTGTATAGTTAATGTTAAACTTGAGTTGTGCTATGAAGATGACCAACATGTTCTGTAAGTTCAGAAGAGCCTGAAAAACAAGAATGGCTTCCTTGAGGGACCAGTGTTTGAACTAAAACCTGAAGGGCGAGCTTGCCAGGCACGGAGGGAGAAGCAGGAAGGCACCCGCAGCCCAGGGATCACAATGTTCAAGCCTGCACTGTGAGGGGGACCACGGTCACGGGGCTGCAGAGTGGGGAGGAGGGCAGAGAGCACCTCAGCCCACATGGAAGATTCTCACTAGAGTTCTAAGAAAAGTGGGAGCCCAGGGGCACCTGCATGGTTCAGTCGGTGAAGCATCTGACTTAGCTCAGGTCATGATCTCATGGTTGGTGGGTTCAAGCCCCCTCTGCATTGGGCTCTGTGCTGACAGCTCAGAGCCTAGAGCCTGCTTCGGATTCTATGTCTCATTTTCTCTCTCTGCCCTACCCACTCCCCATACTGTTTCTCTCTCAAAATAAACAAACATTAAAATGATCACATTAAAAAAGTTCAATTTGTAAGGGAGAGATTTGAGCATACATCAATTGCTTCAAGAAGTGGGCAGTTAAGCCAATTGGAAGAGACTGAATTTACATAGCCGTGGAACTCTCCAGCAGCCTTCAGCATGGAGAAGGGGTACAAGCATGTTCTCTAGGATGGATTTCCCTGGACTGTAGGAGAAGAGGCGGGCAGGGAGTTGAGGGCATGGACGGAGAGCATGGCAATGGCAAGCCCTGGAACTCAAGCTGGGTGGGTGGGGCAGGCAGCGGGGAACTCAGGGACGGATGGTGAAGATGAGGACAGACACAGAGGAGTCAACCAACACTGAGCAACAATCTGGGTGAGGAGGAGGTGGTTCATCACGACCATGTCTGACTCAGTGAGTGATTCTTCCGTTGGAGGAGGTGTAGCTGCAGGCAGGCTGAAGGTGCAGCCGAGGGAGGGGTCCTGAGGTGGAGGGTTAAGAGAGATGGCCAGTGAACGAAGCTGATGAGCTCCAAGTGGATGTTGACATCACCCAGTGACAAGGAGGACAGTGAGCTAATGAGGGGAGTGAATGGAAAGGAGAAGAGAAAGCTGATGGGGCCAGAAGACTCGGAGGAGCAGAGGTTCCTAAAAGAAAATGAGAGGACAAGGGTGAGGAAAGGGGAGGGATGGCACCCTTAGGAGACCACAGATTTTGGTTACAACGAAGAGTCATGCTCTCGTCGAAGATGACGTTCAAAGAGGCTAGAACTGGAGAAGCACTGATCCATCACGCAGAGTCCTGGAGCGAGCAATGGGTGAAGGGAGTCCAGGGGTGTTAGCTCAGGGTCAGGGGCAATTCTAGAAATGGCAGTGCAGGAGAGGAGCCTTTAAGAACAGCATTCTGTGCCTAATTTCCACCCACAGATTGGAAGAGCAGTGCCTGCTACTGGCCAGCTGGAAGAGACCAGACTAGACTCCGGGCCCTCGTAGGGGCAGGCTTACCTTCCACGTAGAGGAGCTGGTACTTGACGGAGATCTGAGACTTGCCCCCAGCCTCCGCCTTGCAGTAGACCACCCCCTGCTGGTCAGAGTGAGGGTGCAGATACACAAAGCCCCTCTTCATGTCGTAAACAATGTCCGTCCCGTTGGCTGGGATCTCCTTAGCGGGGAACTCCCTGTGGAGGGTGACTTTGGCTGACAGGACGGTCACTCGACAAGGAACCACAGCCTGCCTGTCCGGGTTCAGGTAGACGACATCAAAGTAACTGGGAGAAGGTACAAAGAGCTCACCTTTCTCTGCAAAGGGAAAGATAGAGATTTATTTATTCTGGAGAAACAAGGTAAGAGTGCTTTAAGGATTTTTACATTCTATGGGTGCAGAGAGGGGACTGGCAATATGCTCAGTTACTGAGTCTTTATGCATAGAAAAAGCTACTCTTGGGGCACCTGGGCGGCTCAGTTGATTAAGTGTCCAACTTCGGCTCAGGTCATGATCTCGTGGTTTGTGGGTTCGAGCCCCACGTTGGGCTCTGTGCTGACAGCTCAGAGCCTGGAGCCTGCTTCCGATTCTGTGTCTCACTCTCTCTCACACCCTACCCTGCTCATTCTGTCTCTCTCTCTCTCTCAAAAATAACTAAAACATTAAAAAAAAAAAAAAGATTTTACTTCCCATCTTCTTAAAGAAAGCAAAAAGGTATTAATTAGTTGAAGCCCAAATTAGGCCCACGAATGACCCCACTAAGGAAGCTGAGAAGGAGACCGAATTCCCGATATTAAGAGCAGTTTTAAAACCTGTGAACAGGGTCACTTGGGTGGCTCAGTCGATTGAGCCTCTGACTTCGGCTCAGGTCACTGATTCCACGGTTCCTGAGTTCAAGCCACACATCATCAGGGCTCAGTGCTGTCCACACAGAGCCTGCTTCAGATCCTCTGTCTCTGTCTCTCTCTCTGCGCCTCCCCCACTTGCACTCTCAAAAACAAATCAACATTTAAAAAAACAAAAATAACAAAAAAATTTGGGAACAACCTGCTATGTCTCTGGAAAAGGTAGCCCCAAAGCCTGTGCTCAGTCACTGGGAGCGGATCCCCAGCACAGCAGAGCCTGAGAGAGGCCCGGCTTGGCGAGGACACTGGTCCCCTCACCTGTCCTTCCAGCCCAGAGGACTGCGTTCCTGCCACAGTTAATGGGCAGAGAATCCAGGAAGGACAGAGGAGGGACCCACCAGCCTCAGGCTGTCTAACTCTGGGCTGGGGAATTCAGTCAGTTTCTTACATCCTCCCGTTTCTCCTGAAATCATTCTCCCTATACTTTAAGTTCCAGATGACGGCATTGGCTCTTACAGAAATGAGAGAAATGAGGCCTGGCTTGCCCGTACATTCATTCCTCAGGAGAGTCAAGGGACTGTGGGTTAGAGTTTTTTTAATTTGTTTTTGGCATGCACACTAAATCCTCTGTTTTCTGGATGCTAGTGTGAGGGAATTCTACAGGAATTGCTAAGAAAAGTCTTTGAACCTAAACATACTCCAACATTTGTTAATTGGTTCCCACAACGTTCCTGATAACAAATAACTCTTCTTGGCTTTTTCCTTCACCAGCTCTCTTTGTGCCACAATCATGTGATGTTTTAGGTTGGAATCAGTATTCTCAGATGCAACATCAAATGTCTTCGTGGGCCAAGAGTTCTTTGGCTACAAGTGCCAAGTTCACGAACACAGAGGTCCTTCCCTGGCTCTGAGATCAAGAAGGAGTAGATCACGGCTCAGTGAGTCTCCATCTTTTGCAAGGCTTTCTACCAGGCTGGGTGATGTGTGCCACCTTCAGGATAAATGGACTTTCAGGCTTAGTTAAGGGGCACCTTGGTCAATGTTGTTTCTAACACCCATGTGTTCACAGAGTAAGTCTACAAGGCCTTGGTTGGGTCAACTTCATCTCTGGGCCTCCACATCCCCAACTGGAGAGAAAAGAACCTCTAGGAGTAAAGACAGCTTTTGAACAAAAGCACTTCGGGCATTTCTGATTCTAAGATTTAGAAGTAAGTTTTCTTTTAAGGTTTTATAGAGGAAACTGAGCCAATAAACAAAACCAGTAGACTAAGTGAACACTCCAAATTCTAGAACACAAAACTGTGGTCTTACTTCCTGTTTATAAAACAATCTGAAAGAAGTGATCTCACCAGTTGCTTTAATAAACAGAAAAAAGAAATTCGTAGTTAGTAGATTCCATCTACCAACAACAAAAAACTTTGCTGAAGTTCATTGAAAAAATTTTAGATTACGTATGCCCCCCCTTGTAAATGTGTTTGTATCTATTCAAGTAGATGACAAGCATCACTTTAAGAAAACTAAACACTTGGAAATTTGGATTTCAAAAAAAAAAAATCCAATAGGCTATAAATTAAAATCCAAATTTCAACAATCTCCATATTTAGTAAAGTGCTCATTAATGTGGTTTTACTACATAGGATCATTGGAGCCCACGCCTTGTGGTATGAGAAAGCCCTACCACTGGTAATGTTCTTCTTGACCTGGGTGGTGGTTACGTGTGTGTTCATGTGAGGATCATTTACTGAGCTGTATACTTATGACTTGTGTAGTTTTCTTTGTATATATTAAACTTCAGTAAAAAGAGGGGAAAACCTGAGCGCCTCTCGGATAAAGATTAAGTACAATATGTGGCAGTGGCTTAATAAAAAATTGCACAAATTAACAACAGTCAGAAAGAGGCTTTGCAGTGTTTGCAACCAAACTCTGGGAAACATACAAACATAACGAATGCCAGACGCTTCTCTATGTGGGTCGTGGGGAAGCATATGTTCTGAAAGAATTGGCGCCAGCGGCGGGAGGCTCAGCTTCCGAAGCAGCTCATCTTGGTTTTGCGAACCCACCCATGCCTCGAGAGACAAATGCTAAACCCTTTTCTGAAAATCCAATCGGCCTCTTGGCTTGGTGTTGAGAAAAGAGAAAATGATACAACGTATTAGGCCATGTCCTTTTTTGATCCACGTTCCTTTACAATTGAGGTAAATAGTTTAATAAATATTTTAGCCTTCCTGTGGTTCACTAAAGAGCCTTCCATAAATAAAGAACGAGGACCTGACTCCAAAACTCACAGAGAGCCCTTAACCCTAATGGGACATGTGGCTCAAGGGAAAACTTCAGTTCAGAATTTCAATTCAAAACCCAATCTTTTAGAAAGACATGATCGTGCTTATCATGGCGAAGAATCTTCATTCTGCAATGTGAAATACGGTATCAGTCCTTGTCCGGAATAACAGGCTCTAAGGGCACATGGGCAAGTCTGCAGCACATTCCAGAATGAGGATCAGAAGGGATTACCTATGAACAACTGGTAGCAATTCTCCCAACAACACCAGTGATGCTAGCTGGTGTCTTTCTGCCTGTCTGTCAATCTACCCACCACCTTGTCCTAGAAATGGATTAGGGCAGTAAGAACATTAGATCCTAGGTCAGAAAAACAGGGGCTGACTCTTTACTCCCCCTGACCAGTCATGGAACACTGAACAAGTCACCTTGCCCTTTAAAGTCTCAGCGTGTCAGCATCATGATTTCTAAAATAGAGACAGTTAAGTAGCTTCTACTTATTTCCTAGGGGTGTGGTGAAAATATGAGATCCATGTGACTCCAACACCATGGAGTGCTCTCTGCTAATGCATCTCCTGGCGAGCTGTGTGGGCGGGAGGGGGAAAAACATGAGGTTTGCCAGCATTTGTTAATGGCCGAGGCAGAAGATGGTTTGGGTCCCAGGCCCACGTCACTGTAGATCTGAAAGGTGGAGGGACTCCAGATGTAGACTGGGCTCAGGAAAGCCCCTGCCTGGGCACTGAGGAAGCGTTCTGGCTTTACCCGAGTCTCCACTCCGACCTGTGCATGTTTAAGCCCATCACGCAGCACAGGATTGGGGCTGGAGCCACGGGGCCCACAGGCTTTGGGAATCATGTGCCCCAAACTTCAGCTCACAACACGCTAAGAACAAAGATGAGGAACAAAGATGAGCTAAGCACTGTGTGTCCACGGAGGCTCTAGAAAGGAGACCATCCTGGGTCCTGAGAGCACAGTGACTCAACGTCCACAGCAATGCCGCCCAGTGGAGCTCTTCTGTAAAGATGGTCATGCTCCCTGTCTGCAATGTCCAGGAGAGCCACGAGCCCCATGTGGCCAAGGAGCATGTGAAACAGGGCACGTGCCCCTCAGAAACTGAGTTTTAAATGGTTTAATTTTAAACAATTATACTTCAATGCAAATAGGCACAGGTCTAGTGGCTGCCATATTGGCCAATGCAAGTACAGGCTCTGGAATCAGACAGCCTGGTTCAGATCCTGGAACTGCCACTTACCTGTACGACCCTAAGGACATATTTAATGGCTCTAAACCTCTGCTTCCCCCTGTAAACAACGGAAACGACAGGGGACTTTCCCCTGGAGGGTCGCTGGGAGACTTCCATGAAACAATGAGCATGAACTGGCAGAGCCTGGCACACAGGAAACGCCCTGATTGTCACCGTTAGGTACTCGGCACACGGTGGGAACCTAGAACTCCGAGCCGGGTCCAGAATTCGGAAGAATCCCACCGACACGCCAAATGGTTTACCTGTAAAAAAGATGTAGGTGGAGCCGGTCTTGGTCTCGTCCTTCCTGCAGACGTAGCCCTGGCAGAGCTGTCCCCAGCAGCTGAACTCGCCCGTGTCCGCGGCCGTGGAGTTGACCAGAGTCAGCTGCCCGTAGCGCTTGTGCTGCCTGACGCTGTCGATGGAAGCGGAGCCGGCTCACCGGGGGCGGGGACACGCGGTGGCCTCTCCGGCCTGTGTCCCCGTGCAAACCCCCCCTGCTCTGGACAGCGGCCTCTCTCAAGGGCCACCAACTAGTAACAGCATGTTTGGGGAGATAGTGTATGGAAAGGGAGGGGGTAGTCAGAGAAGCTTCTAAAAGGAAGCAAGACATGACAATTATGTTTTGTAATGAGATTCTCTTCCGTGTCAGAACTGGCGTTTCCTTAAGTAAAATCGCTGGTGCGTTGGCAACGCAGCCACAGAAAGTCAGCGGAAAGGCCTTGGGCAGGTGTTTTGCGTTAGCTCCTAATGATCCTATTTAAAGAGCAGAGAACATGAATGAAAGCACACAGTATTGGTCAGTTTGCAAAGTCTCTTGGATCAATAAGGATGAGTCTCTGAATATAAGCTTGGGATCTTTGAGATGCTACATTTTATAATAAAAAAAACTTTGAGGGCTCCTAGGTGGCTCAGTCACATAAGTATTTGACTTTGGCTCAGTTCATGATCTCACGGTTCAGGGGTTCGATCCCTGCATCGGGCTCTGTGCTGACAGCTCGGAGCCTGAAGCCTGCTACTGATTCTGTGTCTCCCTCTCTCTCTGACCCTCCCCACTCACACTCTGTGTCTATCTCAAAAATAAACGTTAAATCTTTTTAAATAAACAAAAAAACAAATCAATAAAAACTTTCCTTTGGGGGAAAAATGCTTGGTTGCTAAGATGTTGAGCCCCAATTATGCACCCCCCTCTGGTATAGTGCTTAGAACTTTTGAGCATTTAACTTTTCCTCTGACCTCACACTATTGTTTCTACTTTTATTTTCTCATTTTGTAGCTCTTGAATTTTTAGCTTGTTGCATGTGAATATATTTGCAAACTGCTTCAGTTCCTTCTGGAGTGAGGAGAGACATAAATGTTACTATTGAATTCTATTATTAGCTGAGGGTAACGGTGATTAAGAATTTTATGTTGTGACAGGAATCCAGATGTATCATCAGTGGGACACATATTGCCCTGTGGGTTATGAGCCTCTGTGGGCAGGCCAAAATAAATAGTTTTAATCAGAAGATACGTCTCAAATAGCCAAATGGCTCACCCCTGTGAAATCCACATACTTCTGGGATGTAGTTGAGACTGTCCGGTTGTATTTTGCCACAACAGCAGCGTGGTAGCCACACTAAATTTAGCACACACACACAACCGAACGTCTGGTTGGTTGGTCCTCAGCACAGCCCTGCTCTGGTTCACCGCTGAAGAGCTGCTTTGCCCAGCACCAAGCGCCCACGCCATCAACTCCCTCCTTTCAGTGGAACGGAAATCTCTCCTCCTTCAGGAAGCTTTTAATTAGAATCAACTCTTGCTTTCTCCTAGTGACGTAATTACCTCCCTTGTTCTCTATCCCTCAGATACCCGTGATTTCCTGTTATTACAATGGATGGTAAAAGCTTTGGGGGCGGGGACTGGGCCATATTTGTTTTCTATTCCCTAAGCAACAAATCTGTGCAGAGTACACAGTAAAGATTCTCTAGAAATGAGTGGATTGAAATTGAATTGAACCACAGGGTTGGAACTGGAAAGAACCTTAAAGAGAAGGCACCCACCCAGTGACAAATAGGAAAAAAAGAAAAAGGAATCCAGCTCCCAGTATTGTAGATGAAGAAACTGAGTCTCAGAAAAAAGTGACTTCCCTGAGACCTACAGCTGGTGGACACTGAGTCAGTTACTTACGTCAATTATGTATGTGCTGATTATGTCAGTAATTGACTTAGGTCAATTATGTATGTACTCATTAGATAAGCAAACACATACAAAGTTCTGTATGCCATACCAGATTCATTGCACTATTCTAATTATAGCTTAATTACACATAATTGCAGACTAGTTGTAATTATTGTGAATACCACTACAACAATGACACATAAAACGCACCCCGCATTGGAGATAGCACAGCAAATAAAAAACAGTGGACTCAAGGATATTATAGCCCAGGTAGGTGGTTAAAACTAATATAAAAGAAAGGATCAGAGAATAAGTTAAGGGGTATTCAAAACAAGGACAATAGGGATTTTGACAAGGGATTCATCCCTGTGGGTTGAAGAGGCTGAAGGCAGATTTGAGATCAGACACACTGGACTTTCAAAGGCGGGGGTGGCGAGGCAGGGGCAGTGAGCTCACTTGCTCAGGAAACTACAGTCCCCGGACGGCTGGGACGGACCTGGTCTGCTCTTTTTACTGCGCCGCCACAGCAGAAGTGCATGGTGGGTGGAGGCACTCAATACTGATTTGAGGATTTAACGGATTCACCACAGGGGACACAGAGGGAGGGGGTTGGGAGTCCGGGGGCACATGGTTGAGAACAGGCGGCAGGGACCAGGTTTGGAGGTGGGAAGCGATGGCCCGCTTTAGCCCGGGCAGGAGTGGGTGTGGGAGAAGCAGGAGGAAGAGGGGGAGACTGAGAGCCTGTTTCTGTGACGTGCGGGGGCTGGGCTGGGTGCTGGCGGAGGAAAGGAAGCAAATTCAAGGCCTGCTTTTCTGGGGGACGTTTATGCCAGACTGGGTATCAGAGGTGGAAAGGGGAGATAGATCAGTTAAGACCACTCAATTTGTATTTCTATGTGTTAGAAAGACTGGGGCTTTAACCAACTGAGACGGAATCACTGAGAAGAGAAAGGAGGTTAGGGTAGGCAAAATAACAGATCCACCACTGGGGATTTTGAATTTGTGATGCAACGTGGGTCACGGAAGTGTGGGCGTCAGGATGTGGCACCTGGGAACACAGGCTGCGGCACAGAGGAGATAGGAATTGTATTTGGGAGAGTCATCGACAGAGGAGTAAGAGAAGCTAAAACAAAGAATGAACTCCACAAGAGAAAGCATAGAAAAGGTTGAGAACAAAGTCTAGAGCAAATCTAGGAGTCCAACAGGGCAAGGAAAAGTAGGTAGAGGACAGAAGAGTCAGGAAAGGGTATCATTAAAAAGGAAGATTCAAGAAGTGGATGCTTGAAAGCATCAGATGCCTTAAAGAGAGATTCATGCCCCACCCCCATCACCCCCCTTCCCCCCCACACACCATTTGGCAGAATGAAAGTTTTTGGCAATGACCAAAAATATAATTTCAGTTGTGAGGACAGAGCTTGGCTTCAGCAGATAAAAAAATGGAAAGGTGGGAAAAAAAAAACAGAGTTGGATGTCTTCCTAGATGGACCAAAACATCTGACCACATTCCCTATAGAGCTCAGAACTGGGGTACCAAATCAGCATGTAATGGATGAACGTATCGAGCACCTTCTGTGGACCCCACATTTGTTAGCACTGTACTGATAGAAAGTATCAGATGTCATTCCTAGCAGGAAAGGAATTGGGCGCAAAGAAATTTAGCACTTGGGAATCACCGTACCTCCGTGAAATCTGCATGCTGTATCTTTAGCAGGATTGGGGGTGGAAGGAAGGAAATGCACTGGAAAACATTTCTGAATTTTTCCACCCCCTCTTGTATGCGAACAATATAAAACAGGAAACAAATTATTTAGCAGGATTACAGTTTAAATGCCTGGATTTAAAATGTCCATTTTTTTTCAATGGTCTCACTTAGTCCCAGAAGCAGTTTCCCCAAAGAGGCGGACTATGACCTAAGGCCTCCGGGGGTGGCGGGGGGGAGGCAGAGTCTGCACGATGAAGTGGAGACCAGGATTCAATGAGCTCTGCAAAGCACTGGGAGACCCTTCACACAAGTACTCTCCCCTTCTCTAATATAATACATAACAAATCCCCAAGAATGGAACAGTGGACGGTATAAAGTTTAAGTGGAGCAAAAAGTTGCTACATCAAAATGCCCTAAAGAAGTATATTTAAGATAAGTAGAATTTACACTAATTGGAGGTAGCTCTGAACATCCCAGCACACCTCAGCTTAGGTCTTTCTCTTCCAAACCTGCACTTCCCAGACCTGACCCACAGTAAGCTCAGTGAAGGGCAAGTCAAAGTTTCAAAGAGTATTCAAAATTTACAGCTATGTATGTCTGTGCATGCATGTGTGAATGTCTTCCAATGGGGTTCCGTGGCCTTGACACACAGTCCAGTCCCATCAGTGAAGACTCGAAGCTTTCAGCATGCTGCTCATCTTACTCTTTTCTGGAGGGCGTAGACAGGGAGGCTATATCATAGGATGGCATAGAGGAGGAGGTTGACAGCTCCCGAAGTTAGGGACCACTGTTGATCTCCCCTGGGGCAGTGACCAGGTAATGGTGGTAGGGTCCATGCTCCTATCCTTTCCCTAGACTCTACAAGCCAAGGGCGGGAGGTAAACCCTCAATTACAGAATAACTAGTAATCAGTCCCATAAATACTTAATGAGCGGAAGTTAGATGGGAGCTTCTGAAGTGGAGAGGAAAAGACACAATGATACTTAGTTTACTGCGCTCAAGGTCCCCCTATACAAAATGCCATGGGAAGTCCAAGGAGGGTAACTAGGCAAAGCTTCAGGGCTGAGAGCATCTTGTGGGAAGAGAAGGACTTTCACATACACAAAATAGGGGACATGCATTCCAAAGGAAAGAGATCCCCCAAGAAGAGACAAAAGGCAGTTTGGTTCATGGCAGAAAGACCTTTGACTGGAACATAGGTGGGCAGAGGTCTATGGTGACAGTCATGGGAGGCATAAGATCTCGTACTTTGGAGACACACTGACAGGACTGAAATTCCACCATGACCTTGAGACTCCTCAGCTAGGAGACTCGGAGTTCATGTCTTCCACATTCTGGCTATACCTCCTTCTTCAGACTTGAATTAATAGCAGCAACAGCTAACCCTTAGGAGTGCTGGCATTGCACTAAGCCCTTTGAATACATACGTTCAAGACTTAGAACAGTGCCTGGCACAGAGTAAGTGCTTAATACATTTTGGACATTGCTGTTATGATGGTCCTCTACTCTTCATGACGCATTAGGACAGAGGCACTATTTTTCCTCTTTTACTTATGAGGATACTGACACTTAGACAAGTACCTTGTCCAAAGTCTTCTAACTGGGAACAGCAGAGCTTCTAATCCTAGAGTCACAAAGACTCGGCTTACAAATGTTCGTAAATGAAAAGGGAATGGATTTACATGCTACTGAAATGAAATCAAGGAATTTTGACTTAGAGATGGTGCCTCTAACGAGCTTGCAAATCCTGATAAATATGGACACACACACACACACACACACACACACACACCACAGTCAAAAACATGGATTTTAGCTGAGTAATATTTGTGATAGGCCATTTTCTATTTAAACAGCCAATTAACAGTTCAGTAAGGGGAGCATCTGGGTCGCTCAGTTGGCTAAGCATCTGAATGCTTGATTTTGACTCAGGTCACTATCTTACAGTTCATGAGCCCCACACTCGCTTGCATTTTCTCTCTCTCAAAAATAAAGAAATAAACGTTAAAAAAACAATTCAGTGATTAATGAAAGAGAACAGGAGCAAGAAAACAACTGGTTATTAAACTTCTACTCTATAATGGACAGAACCTAAGATACACATTACTTTTTCTCAATCCCATGAGATGGAGATGGTCAAACTAATAGTAATGGCTAAACCTTAACTAGTGCTTAATATGTGTTAAGCACTGTTTTAATCCTGTTGGAGATTCTGACTGATTTCATCCTCCTAAACCATGATAAAACCAATGCTATTATCCTCCCCAAGTTATAGATGAGCAAACTAAGGCCGGAGGGGCTAGGTGACTTTCCCATGTAAGTGTTGGAACCACAGGAGAAGAATTTGAAGGCTAGTTTAAATAATGTTCCCAGGCCCACTCATCTATATGAACCCAGATATTGTGCATTGGAGACCATGCTGCCTCTAATGACATAAAAGAGAAGCATAAGGAGCAAGAGAAAAAGATACGACGCCAAATCCTTATTCAACATGCACTTCAAAAATTAATTATTTACTTTCTACCACATACAAGGTGCTGTGCCAAGCATCAAAGGATATAATGTGTATTTGCTTGTTCACATTTCAAGTGTTTGTACAGGGCCTGTGTTTAAGCTTCTTTTTAAGAATGTGTCAGAAAATAATTGCTCCATGATACGCTGGGAATGAAGCCATATCGACAAAGTACAAACCCTGGGAAACAGACAGCTGGTAAAACATATCAAAGTTTCACAGTTTACAATTTAAAAGAGAAAGATGATGAAAGGAAATATGTATGAGAAACTAGTAGGGAACCAAATATGCAAAATGAGGAACAAAACGAATACAGTTTCAATATCAGAACTAAGCTGAAAAGCCCCTCCCTCTCTCTTGTGTCCTTCCTTCCCTCCCTCCAACTATCTCATCCTCCCTCCCTCTGTACCTCCCAACCCTGTATGTTTGAGGAGTATCGAATGACCTACTCAATATCTTTGCAATATCACTACAGTACTTCTATCCCAATAGCAGGTTATGTTAATATGTGCAAATGTGACTTGGGACTTTTCTACTACAACGACCTATGCCAGATGCTTCTGTATTTTTAAAAAAGAAGTCATAGGAAGGGATCAAGTTGACAGAGAAGGAAAATCCTGAGCTCACCTCTTCTCACAGACACAACAAACAACTACATAAGAACAACTCTCTCCGGAAACAACCTGGAGACCAGCAGGACAGCTATGAAACAACCATAGATATGAACAAAAAGCCACATTAAGAAGAGGAGAAGAGAGCTGAAGGCTACAGCAAATGAAATTTTAGAAATACACTAGAGATGAGGCACCTAGATGTCCCAGTCATTGAGTGTCTGACTTGGGCTCGGTCATGATCTCACTGTTCATGAGTTTGAGCCCCACATCGGGCTCTGTGTTGACAGCTCAGAGACTGGACCCTACTTCAGATTCTGTGTATCCCTTTCTGCTCCTCCCCCTTTCACACTCTCTCAAAAATAAATAAACATTAAAAAAAATTTTAATACACTAGAGAGAATCAACATCAGATTAGAGGATACAGAAGAGCAAATCAATGATCTGGAAGACATGGCAGTGGAAATCATCCAAGTGCAAGAGAAAAAAAATTTAGTATAGTTTAAAAGACCTCTAGACAGCATTAAGCATACAACATTATAGGGATCCCAGAAAGAGAAATAGAAAGGGATAGAACAATTTTGTGAAGAAATAATAGCTGGAAACTTCCCTAACCTGGGAAAGGAAACAGACATCCAAGTCCATGGAGTATAAAGAGTCCCAAACAAGATGAACTCAATGAGTTTCACACCAAGACACATTATAAACTGAACTATAAAAAAATAATACAAAGAGAGAATCTTAAAAGCAGCAACAAAAAAGCAACTAGTGGCATACAAGTTACATACACCAGCTGAGTTTTCAGCAAAAACTTTGCAGGCTAAAAGGAAATGGCATATATTCAGGGTGCTGAAGAAAAAGTCCACAATCAAGAACAATCTTCCCACCAAGATCTCCTCAGAATTGGAGGAGAGTAAAAAGTTCCCCAGACTAATAAAAGTTAAAGGAGTACATTAGCACTAAACGGGTCTTAAAAGAAATGTTAAAAGGATTTCTTTAAGCAGAACAGGAAATGTCATAACTAGAAGTAAGAAAATTATAACAGAAAAAATATCAATGGTAAAAGTAAATGCATAGTAAAAGCAGTGGATCAACCATTTACAAAGCTAGTATGAGAGTTAAAAGGCAAAAGTAGTAATTAACTATACTAAAATCATTGGTTAAGGAGTACACAGAATAAAAATATATAAAATATGATGTCAAAAACATAAAATGTGGCAAGGGAGAATAAAATGTAATGTTTTTCTAATGTGTCCAAACTTAAGTGACCATCAACTTAAAGTAGACTACTGTACCCATGGGTTGTCATATACAAACCTTATGATAACCAAAACCTATAACAAATTTAAAGAGAGAGAGAAAGGAAACCAAACATAACACTAATTAAAATCATCAAAACACAAGGGAAGGGACCAAGAAAGAAACAGCAAAGAACTACAAAAACAACCAGAAAATAAAGTGGCAATAAGCACATACTTATCCATAATTACTTTAAATCTTACTGTACTAAATGCTCCAATCAAAAGACACAGGGTGAGTGAAGGGATAGAAAAACAAGACCCTCTATATGCCGCCTATAAGAGACTCATTTCAGACCTAAAACGCATACAGACTAAAAATGAAGCGATGAACAAAAAGACATTCCATGAAAATGGAAATGAAAAGAAGGCTGGCAAAGCAATACTTAGATCAGACTTTAAAACAAAGACTATAGGAGCTAGGCTGCCCGCGTGCTTGCACACGGAGTCCTCGTTGACCCAAAGGCTTGGTGCCTGCCGCAGGCACCTGCAGGGTGCCCAGTCTGGTCCACCACATGCAAGGTCGCACCATCCCAGTGTGCTGTCATCCCTGGGGAGGTGTGCCCCCTGCAGCTGTGGCATGTGTGGGGCTTGTACCCATGACCACGACTGCCTGTTCGTTCAATGCCTCCACCACCCACCCTGAGGACAGGCTCAGGGCTCTGCTCTCTGCATGGCCACAGTGCTGGTGCCTTGAGCCTTAGCCCCTGCTTCAGGAGACGCTCTCCAAGGCACCTTGGGGGACCCCTGGGGCCTGCCCCCAGCCTGGTTCAGCATCTGCACCGCGGGTGTGTCCGCCCAGGAGTGCTCCCTCTCCTAGACTTTATTGTTGTTTCTTTCGGGGCTGCTCACCAAGGACCCAGTTGCCAAGGTGAAGGAGAGAGGGCTACTTCAAGAAACAAGCCAAAGACACATGGTGGAGAGTCCCAAAGATCACTATGAGTAGTGATATAATATAACCAAAGGCACAAGAGAGACTAAGGGACATCATTAAAAGAACACTTCCTGAACAGACAGGCCTTGAACAGTCAATAAGCCTCGTTTAATATAGCAGAACTCGCAGGTGCAGAGCACATAACTAGCTTTTAAAACTGACAAGAGACAGAAAGCTAGCCAAAATGATGAAATGAAAGAACTCTCCTCTAAAGAAATCCCAGGAAGAAATCACAGCTCCAGAACAGCTCAAAAAAGATATAAACAACATAACTGAGCAAGAATTTATAACAATTGTCATAAAATTAATTGCTGGGCTTGAAAAAGGCATGGAACACATGAGAGAAGTTATTGCTACAAAGACTAGGGACCTTAAAAATAGTTGTGATGTATTTTAAAATGCTATAAATGAGGTGCATAATAAAATGGAGGCAGCCACTGCACGAATTGAAGAGGCAGAGGGGAGAATTGGTGAATTAGAGACACAATGATAGGAAAAGAGGAAGACAAGAAAAAGAGAGATTAATTGATCCAGGAGCATGAAAGGAGAATTTGAGAACTGAGTGATATAATCAAATGGAACAATATTCATATCATAGGAATAAATGAAGAAGAAGAGAGAGAGAAAGGTGCTGAAGAGGTACTTGAACAAATTAGAGCTGAGTACTTCTCCAATCTGGGGAAGGAAATAAACACTCAAATCCAAGAGGCACAGAGAACTCCCTTCAGACGTAACTTGAATCGACCTTCGGCATGACACGTCATAGCGAACCTGGCAAAATATAAGGATAAAGAGAGAATTCTGAAAGCAGCTAGGGATAAAAGGGCCCTAATATACAAAGGGAAACCTATCAGAGTGGTTACAGACCTATCCACTGAAACTTGGTAGGCCAGAAAAGAATGGCAGGAAATCTTCAATGTGATGAACAGAAAAAAAAAAATGCAGCCAAGAATCCTTTATCCAGCAAACCTGTCATTCAAAATAGGAGGAGAGATAAAGGTGTTCCCAAATAAACAAAAATTGAAAGAATTCATCACCACCAAATCAACCCTAAAAGAGATCCTACGAGGGACTCTATGAGGGAAATGTTGCAAGGAATACAAGGTACCAGAGGCACCACTACAAGCATGAACCCTACAGAGAATACAATGAATCTAAAGCCATATTTTTCAATAATAACGCTGAATGTCAATGGACTAAGTGCTCCAATCAAACTACATAGGGAATCAAAATGGATAAAAAAACAAAATACATCCATTTGCTGTCTACAAGAGACTCATTTTAGACCTGAAGGCACCTTCAAATTGAAAGTAAGGGAATGGAGAAATATCTTTCATGTGACTGGAAATCAAAAGAAAGCCAGAGTAGCCATACTTATATTGGGCAAAATGGACTTTAAAGTAAAGGCAATTACAAAAGATGAAGAGGACATTATATAATAATTACAGGGTCTCTCAGGAAGAGCTAATAATTATAAACATCTACGCACCGAATTCGGCAGCACCCAAATACATTAATCACAAACAGAAACAATCTTATTGATAAGAATGTGCTAATTGCAGGGGACTTTAATACTCCACTTTTAGCAAAAGATAGATCAACTAGACAGAAAATCACTAAAGAAACAATGGACTTGAATGACACATTGGAACAGATGGATTTGACAGATATATTTAGAACTCTACATCCAGAGGCTAGGGAATTCACTTTTCTTCTCAAGTGCACATGGCACATTCTCTATGATAGATCACATACTGGGTCATAAAGCAGCCCTCCATAAATATAAATGAACTGAGATCATACCATGCACACTTTCAGATCACAAGGCTATGAAACTTGAAATCAATCACAGGAAAAAGTCTGGAAAACCTCCAGAAACATGGAGGCTAAAGAACACCCTACTAAAGAACAACTGGGCCAATAAGGCAATTTGAGAAGAAATTTTAAAAATATGGTAATAGATGAAAATGAAAATACAACAACCCAAACACTCTGGGATGCAGCAAGGGCAGTCCTAAGAGGAAAGTACATTGCGATCCAGGCCTATTTCGACAAACTAGAAAAAGCACAAATTCAAAATCTAACAGAGCACCTAAAGGAACTAAAAGGGGAGCAGCAAGAGCACCCTAAGCCCAGCAGAAGAAGAGAAATAATAAAGATCAGGGCAGAAATAAACAATATAGAATCCAAAAGAACAGTCGAGCAGATCAATGAAACCAAGAGTTGGTTTTTTGAAAAAATAAACAAAACTGATAACCTCTAGCCAGGCTGCTCAGAAAGAAAAGAGAGAACACCCAGATAGACAAAATCATGAATGAAAATGTGTCTATTACAATTAACCCCTCAGAAATACAAGCAATCATCAGGGAATACTATAAAAAATTATATGCCAACAAACTGGATAACCTAGAAGAAATGGAAAAATTCCTAAACACACATACACTACCAAAATTCAAACAGGAAGAGATAGAAAATCTGAACAGACCTGTAACCAGTGAAGAAATGGAATCAGTTATCAAAAATCTCCCAGTGAATAAGAGCCTGGGGCCAGATAGCTTCCCTGGGGAATTCTACCAGACATTTAAATCAGAGTTAATACCCATTCTTCTCAGACTATTCCAAAAAATAGAAATAGAAGGAAAACTTCCAGACTCATTCTATGAAGCCAGCATCACTGATTCCCAAACCAGAGACCCAACATAAAAAGAGAACTACAGGCCAATATCCTTAACGAATACAGATGCAAAAATACTCAACAAGATACTAGAAAATTGAATTCAACAGCATATAAAAAGAATTATCCATCATGATCAAGTGGGATTCATTCCTGGGCTACAGGGCTGGTTCAATATTTACAAATCCATCAATGTGATCCATCACATTAACAAAAGAAAAGATAAAAATCATATGATCCTGTCAGAAAAAGCATTTGACAAAATACAGCATCCTTTCTTAATAAAAATCCTCGAGAAAGTCAGGATAGAAGGAACTTATTTAACATTATAAAAGCCATTTATGAAAAGCCCACAGCTAATGTCATCCTCAACAGGGAAAAACTGAGAGCTTTCCCCCTGAGATCAGGAACACGACACCTCTGTTGTTTATCTTAGTGCTGGAAGTCCTAGCATCAGCAATCAGACATCAAAAGGAAATAAAAGGCATCAGAATTGGCAAAGATGAAGTCAAATTTTCACTTTTCACAGATGGCATGATACTTTACATGGAAAACCTGACAGACTCCACCAGAATTCTACTAGAACTGACCCATGAATTCAGCAAAGTCGCAGGGTGCATTTTTATACATGAATAATGAAGCAACAGAAAGAGAAATTAAGAAACTGATCCCATTCACAATTGAACAAAAAAACCCATAAAATAACTAGGAATAAACCTAACCAAAGATGTAAAAGGCCTGTATGATGAAAACTATAAACCTTATGAAGGAAATTGAAGAAGACACAAAGAAATGGAAAAATATTCCATGCTCATGGATCGGAAAAAAAAACATTGTGAAAATGTCATTATTACCCAAAGCAATTTACACATTCAATGCAATCCCCGTCAAAGTTGCACCAGCATTCTTCTCAAAGCTAGAACAAACTATCTTAAAATTCGGATGGAACCACAAAAAACGTCAAATAGCCAAAGTAATATTAAAGAAGAAAACCAAAACGGGAGGCATCACAATCCCAGACTTTAGCCTCTACTACAAAGCTGTCATTGTCAAGACAGTATGGTATTGGCACAGAAACAAACATACAGACCAATGGAATAGAATAGAGAACCCAGAACTGGGCCCACAAATGTACGGCCAATTAATTTTTGACAAAGCAGGAAAGAGTATCCGATTGAAAAAAGACAGCCTCTTTAGCAGGTGGTGCTGGGAGAACGGGACAGCAACATGCAGAAGAATGAAACTAGATCACTTTCTTACACTATACACAAAATAAACTCTATAGATGCTGTCAAGGATGTCGAGAAATGGGCACCCTCCTACACTGTTGGTGGGAATGTAAACTGGTGCAGCCGCTCTGGAAAATAGTGTGGAGGTTCCTCAAAAAATTAACAGTAGAACTCCCTTGTGACCCAGCAATAGCACTGCTAGGGATTTACCCAAGGGATATAGGAGTGCTGATGCAAAAGGGGACATGTATCCCACTGTTCATAGCAGCACTTTCAATAATAGCCAAATCATGGAAAGAGCCTAAATGTCTACCAACTGATGAACAAATCAAGAAGATGTGGTTTAACTATACAATGGAATATTTCATGGCAATGAGAAAGAATGAAATCTGGCCACTTGTAGCAGCATGGATAGAACTCAAGAGTGTCATGCTAAGTGAAATAAGTCAGGCAGAGAAGGACAGATACCATATGTTTTCACTCATAAGTGGAACAGGAGAAACTTAAAAGAGGACTATGGGGGAGGGGAAGAGGGAAAATAGTTGGGGAGAGGGAGGGAAGAAAACCATGAGAGACTCTTGAACACTGAGAACAAACTGAGGGCTGATGGGGAGTGGGAGAGGGGGAGGGGGTGATGGGCATGGAGGAGGGCACTTGTGGGGATGAGCACTGGGTGTTATATGGAAACCAACTTGACAATACAGTATAAAAGAAAAAAATAATTACTGTTTAATTAATTAATCTGATACTTATCCCATTATATTATCATTAACTTGGCAAGAGGCACATAATCCAGGTAAATTCTGCTTATTTATATCTTGTGGCCACAAGTGTGTAATGTAATTTAGTTTTATCTGTCAATAATCTTTGGAAAATTTCCTTTTTTATTGTGCTAACTTGAATACCTCAACCAAATATTTAAAACATACTCAAATACATCCATTTTTTATACCTTCCAAAGTCTTTTTACCAAATAAAATTCTAATGAATCCTAAAAAAAAAAAAAAGACCGTAACAAAATACATAGAAGGTCATTACATAAATGGTAAATGAATCACTCCAATGAAAGGATATGACGGTATTTATCTATGCACCGAAACAGAGCTCTGAACATATAAAGCATATATTAACAGACATAATGGGAGAAACTGACAGTAATATCATAACATTAAGTGACTTTAGCATTCCATTTACATCAATGGATAGATTATCCAAATAGGACATCAATAAGGAAACAGTGTCCTTAGATGAAACATTAGACTACATAAACATAATAGAGATATACATAACATTTAATTTAAAAAAACAGAATACAAATTTTTTTCAAGTGCACAGGGAACATTCTCCAGATTAGATGACATTTTTGCGGAAAAACAAGTCTAAATAAATTTAAGTTTGAAATCATATCAAGCATCTTTCCAAATACTTCAATATGAAACTAGAAATGTTTACAAGAAAAGTTGGACAAAACCACAAATGAGGCTAAACAACACACTCCTAAGTCATCTGGGTCAATGAAAAAGTTCAAGAGGAAATTTAAAAATACCTTGAGACAATTGAAAATGAAACATAATGTTCCATAATCAATGGGACCCAGCAAAAGCAGTTCTAAAAGGGCAGGGAAAGAGACTATCTGAAGAAACAAGACCTCAAATACACAATTTAAGCATACATTGAAAGCAACGAGAAAAAGCATAAGATGATAAACCTAAAGTAGTAGAAGGAAATACTAAAAACGAAAATAAAAATAAATAAAATGTATACACACATACACAAATAAAAAAAAAAACAATGAAACGAAGACCTGTTTTTTGGAAAAGAAAAACAAAAATAATAAACCTTTAGCCAGACTCATGAAGAAGAAAAGGCAGCCCAAATAAATAAAATTAGAGATAAAAGAGGAGATATTACAACTACATAAACACAGCAGATTAAAATGAACAACATACACCAACAACCTGAAGAACAATCTAGAAGAAATGAATAAATTCTTAGAAACATAGAGTCTTCCCAGACTGAATCAGGAAGGAATAAAATATCTGAACAGAAAAATCACTAGTAATAATATTAAATCCATAATCAAAAACCTCCCAACAAACAAAGACCAAGACCAGAGAGCTTTACCAAACATTTAAAGCAGAATTCATAGAGGGGCACCTGGGTGGCTCAGTTGGTTAAGCATCTGACTTTGGCTCAGGTCTTGATTTCACGGTTCATGAGTTTGAGCCTTGCATCAGGCTCTGTGCTGACAGTTCAGAGGCTGGAGACTGCTTCAGATTCTATGTCTCCCGCGCTCTCTGCCCCTCCCCTGATCATACTCTGTCTGTTTCTCTCAAAATTAAATAAACATTAAAAAAGTTTTTTTAATAAAGCAGAATTCATAGTACACTTCTCAAACTATTCCAAAAAATGAGAGAGGAAGGAATGCTTCCAAATTCATTCTACAAGGCCAGCATCACCCTCAAAACAAAACCAGACAAAGATACTATAAAAAAAGAAAAGAAAATTACATGCCAATATCTCTGATGAACACGGCTCTTAAAAGTCCTCAACAAAGCATTAGCGAGCCAAATTCAAAAATACTTTAAAAGAATAATACAGCAATCAACAATTCCACCTGTAGGAATAAATTATGGCTACCTATATGGTTACTGCAGCAATGACTCAAATGCAAACGTGAGAAATAGCCTAGAATTCAAACAATAGAGATTTAGTTAAACATACTATAGTATTATGGTCATAGCAGAAAAATATTCATGACATGTTAGGGAAAATTTAACCATAAAACAGTTTATACATTTTGATACATTATTTTGCAAATAAAAATAAAACTGGAACAAAAAGGGGCTCAAAAAAGAACAAAGTACAAAGCCAGTAGAAGGAAGTGAACAAAAGATTATAGAAGAAATAAGTGAAATAGAAACTAAAAATCAACGGAACAGATCAATGAAACTAGAAGCTGGTTCTTTGAAGAGATCAACAAAATTGATAAACATTTATCCAGACTCGTCAAGATAAAAAGAACTCAAAATCAGAAATGAAAGAGGAGAAATAACAACAAAGACACTAAAAATACAAAAGATTGTAAGAGAATATTATGAAAAGTTATACGCCAACAAATTGGACAACATAGGAAAAAAATGGATAAATTCCTAGAAACATATGACTTTCCAAAACTAAAGCAGAAAGAAAGAAAAATTTTCACAGAACAACCACCAGCAATGAAATTGAATCAGTCATCAAAAAACTTCTAACAAATATAAGTTCAGGACCAGAGGCCTTCACAGCTGAATTCAACCTAACATTTAAAGAAGAGAGAATACCTAGTCTTCCTAAATTATTTCAAAAAAATACAAAAGAAAAGAAAACTTCCAAGTTCATTCTGTGAGTTAGCGTTACCCTGATACCAAAATAAGGTAAAGACACTAGGCCAAAACCTCTGATGAGCAAAAATCCTCAACAAAATATTAGCAAACCAAATCCATCAACACATTAAAAACATCACTTACCATGAACAAGTGGGATTTATTCCTGGGATGCAAGCATAGTTCAATATATGCAAGTCAACCAACCTTATTCATCACATCAACACAAGAAGGGATAAAAACTTGATCATCTCAATAGATGCAGAAAAAGCATCTGACAAAGTACTACATCCATTCATGATAAAAACTCTCAACAAAGTAGGTTTAGAGGGAACGTATCTTTAGAGGAAACATATCTCAGCAGAATAAAGGCCATATATGACAAACCCACAGCTAAGATCATACTGAATGGTGAAAAACTGAGAACGTTTCCCTAAGATCAGGAACAAGGCCAGGATGCCCGCTCTCACCACTTGTATTCAACATAATACTGGAATTCCTAGCCACAGCAAACACACGAGAGAAAAAAATAAAGGCATCCAAACTGAGAAGGGAGAATGAAAACTTTTACTATTTGCAGATAATATAATTATATATATATATAAAACCCTAAAGACTGCACACAAACACACAGACACAAAACTTCTACAACTGATAAATAGATTTAGTAAAGTTACAAGATAGAAAATACACAGAAATAGGTTGCATTTCTCTACATTAATAATGCAGCTGAAGAAAGAGAAATTAGGAAAACAATCCCATTTACAACTGCACTGAAAATAATAAAATACCTAGTAATAAACAGAAGCAAGGAAGTGAGAGACCTGCACTTGCAAAATTATAGAACACTGATGAAGGAAATTGAAGATGGCACAAGAAAATGGAAAGATATTTCATCCTCATGAGTTGAAAGAACCAATACTGTCAAAATTTCCATATCACTCAAAGCAAACTACAGATAATGTAATCCCTATCAGAATAGCAACAGCGTGTTTTACAGAACTATAACAAATATTCCTAAAATTGTACAGAACCCTAGAAGACCCCAAATAACCAAAGCAATCTTGAGAAAGAACAAAGCTGGAAGTGTCGCAATCCAGATTTCAAGATAAACTGTATAGCTATAATAATCGAAACAAAATGGTAGTGGCACAAAAGATAGACACATAGGTCTTTGGAACAGAATAGAGCCCAGATATGAACCCACAACTATATGGTCAATTAATCTGTGACAAAGGAGGAAAGAACATAAAAATAAAGACAGTTTCTTTAATAAGGGGTACTGGAAAAACTGGTCAGCAATATGCAAAGGAATGAAACCGGACCACTTTCTTGCACTATACACAACACTAAACACAAACGGGATTAAAGACCTAAATATGAAACCTGAAACCCCAAAACTCCTGGAAGAAAACATAGACAGTCATTTCTTCTCTGTCATCAGCTATAAAAACATTTCTCCAGATACGACTCCTCAGAAAACAAAAGCAAAAGTAAACTATTGGGACCACACCAAAATAAGCATCAATAAAAAAGGCGATGGCAACCTACTGAATAAAAAGATACTTGCAAATGATGTATCTGATAAGAAATTAACATCCAAAATATATAAAGACCGTATACAACTCAACACCAAATAATAATAATAATAATAATCTGACTAAAAAATGGGCAGATGACCTGAACAGACATTTTTCCAAGGAAGACATACAGATGGCCAATCAACACGTGAAAAGAGGCTCATCTTTTATGTATTTATCAAAAGAAAACCAAAACACTAATTCAAAAAGCCATATGCACCCCTCTGTTTATTGCAACATATTTACAATAGCCAAGGTCTGGAAACAACCCAAGTGTTTTATCAAGAGATAAATGAATAAATAAGATGTGGTGTGTATATATATATGCAATTGAGTATTACTCAGCTTTGATAAAGAATGATACCTTGGGACCCATGGGTGGCTCAATCAGTTGAGCGTCAGACTTTGGCTCAGATATGATCTCACAGTTAGTGGGTTTGAGCCCCATGTCAGACTCTGTGCTGACAGCTCAGTGCCTGGAGCCTGCTTCAGATTGTGTCTTCCTCTCTCTCTGCCCCTCCCCTGCTTATACTCTTTCTCTCTCAAAAATAAATCAACATTAAAAAATAAATGATACCTTGCCATTTGTAACATGGATGGCCTAAAGGCTATAATGCAAAGTGAAATAAGTCAGACAAAGAAAGACAAATACAATGTGATTTCACTCCTGTGTGGAATTTAAGAAAGAAAACAAATGAGCAAAGGGAAAAAAGAGAGAGAAACAAACCAAGAAACAGACTCTTAACTATAGAGAACAAACAGATGGTTACCAGAGGGGAGGTAGGTGGGGAGACAGGTGAGATAGTGAAGGGGGTTAAGAGTACACTTACCATGAGCTCTGAGTAGCACACAGAATTAGTGAATAATTATATTGTACGTTTGAAACTAATATAACACTGTATTTAATTATACTTTAACAAAAATAAAGCTAAAACTGGAAGATTCTATGCTATGCTGTTAACAGTGTATCTTGGATTTTTAATGACCTCTTCTTTTTAATTATCTCTAGTGTCTAACTTTCTAAATTGTATGTTTTATTCTGTAATAAAGAAATGAAAACCATAATAAAAGCAAACCAAGTTAAGTCACTTACAAAACTTTAGAACAGGTACTCTATAAATGTATGATCGTGGGTGTCTTGTTTGTAGCTTAAAAATCTGGAGGTAAAGTTTTTTTTAAAAAAAATCATGTTTCCCTTCTTAGCATGTGGATTCCAAGACAGGAGCCATAGAAATTCATTTGGGGGCATCCCAAAATTCAGTATATTATTTTGCTCTGATTAAGAAAAACATTGACTTTGTTCTCAAATCTTCCCTCCTTCTCTTGTGCATGTAATCTGTCCAGGCTACACCACCTCCCTGGAGCTTAATCCTGGCTTTCCAGGCTCCTGGAACTCATTCGGCCTCAACTCTTATCTGGTTCCCCTTCTTGGTTGTGCTATTTTTTTTAATGCAGCCACAACTCTGTCACCCAGATTGAATCTTGGTATAGGCATTGACTTCCCATCTTGTTTCCATTCTTTACACTTGATCAACCAACAAATGGAACCTTCTAGAAAAACGTCTCCTCTATCCCCTTCAGATGCTCTGCAAAACTGTCAGATATACTTTACTAAACAACACTATTACCTCCCAGTGCAACTCCCAGCGCACACAGAGTTAACTGTGATCATCTCTGCTTGGTATTTCAGTCTCCTCTGCTTTCCCAACACCCCCGTCATTTACCCTCCTCTCAACACAACCGAATTCCTCACCACCCTCAAACACACAGGTTTTTTTCCATCCCAATCTTCTAACAATCTCTTTCCCTCTGAAAGCCTCTCTTATTTTCCATCTGGCCTACACCCAGTTGTTCTTCAGAGTTGTATTATTAGAAAGATCGTTTGTGTTCAGTGGCATTTGTAAAATTGTTGTGTTAATAAGAAACAGGCTCCAAATGGAATCACTTATGTTAAGTCCCACCAAGACTTAATACCTAACCTAACAGAAATTTTGGCCTCTTCTAGGAGTGGAACTTTAAACCACGAGTCTGGAATTTCCTGATCAGTCAAGTGTATGATAAGACCTCCAGCCACTCCACCTAAGAAAAGATGACTATGACCTAAACAATCCTTTTTCTTCTATTGCTAATAACTTTCTTGTTCTGCCCCATTTCTACTTATAAAACCTTCCATTTTGCATAACTCCTGGGAGCCTCTTCTATTTGTTGCATGAGAAGCTGCCTGATTTATGAATTTTTGAATTAAGTCCTTTAGATCTTTACATTTACTGGGTTGAATTTCTGTTCTTTGGCAGATTTGGTGGTGGCAGTAGAACTGTCAGAGATTTCTAACAGCTTTGGGGACAAGAAACAAGGGCATGGTGGGTGCAAACCCTTCAGCTTCTCTTTCTCACCGTTTCTGAGAGCTGTGGGTAAGATTTTCTTGGTTCTGAGCACCACCCACCTTGCGTCCAGCTTCTGGTCAGATTGACTTTCCACAGTTCCCTCTTTGATGAGAATCCCTGGCCCTTTGTTCTGTCCCTGGATTCCACACAATCCCTCCCTCAATCCCCATTGGGAACTATTGTTTGTTATCAACTACAGGTAGACTAGACCCAACCTAAAAACTGGACTGGGTCTAGGCTCAGACTGGGTCCAACTTAAATACCAAACTGGAGGGTACCTGAGTGGCTCAGTTAGTTAAATGTCTGACTTTTGATTTCAGCTCAGGTCATGATCCCAGAGTCATGAGATCGAGCCCTGCATCTAATTTTCTTAAGATTTTCTCTCTCCATCTCCCTCTGTCTCACCTCAAAAAAAAAGCTTTAATTTTAAGTTTTAAAATTAAAAAAATAATAAAAAGCAAACGGGGCCCAGAATTGGACAGAATTTGGGCAGAACTGGGTTGTGTGGGAGGCCTTAGGCAAATATTATATAGGTGCTAGCTACTAAATGGAAATCTCAAAGTCAACAAAGCTGCAAACATTGGTGGACACGGGTCTAGCATTTAAAGGTTGTTAGAGCACATGTACCTCGAGAAGATTCCCATGATGGAATCTCTTAGGTGTTAGTTTGGCTCTGGAAACTCAAAGACCTAGCTAAAAGAAATGGAATCCTTCATGTCCAAAGAGTTCTGAGTGCACCACCTTCTGGCATACCTATTTTATGTTTAACAACTATAGTCTTGGGAGCACCTGTGGCTCAGCTGGTTAAACCTTAGACTCTTGATTTTGGCTCAGGTCATCACCTCATGATTCATGAGATTGAGCCCCACATTGGGCTCTGCTTTGACAGCTGGGAGCCTGCTTGGGATTCTCTCTGCCCTTCCCCACCAGCCCTCTTCTCGCAACAAATAAACATAAAAAAAAAAAAAACACCAAGAACTATGGTCCTGGAAGCTGTAGTTATCTAGCAAAATGGCAAATTTTTACAAAAATAATCTAGAATTGTAATGGCCTTTATGGAAAATATTCCAACTAGATATGCACTCAAGAGGAAAGGATGCCAAGTTGAACAGAATGGGTGCCAACTTTAATTGGTATGCTTCCAAAAGTCTTCAAAATATCTTCATTAGAAGACCCATTACAAAGGCTAATGAAAAATTGGACTCAAGAGGTACCTAAAACAGAAGATGGCAGGACAGATGTGACTCCTATTTGCTCTCCCTTACCTTTTTTACCTGAGTACTTATGTTTTACTGATTCTTGCCTGAACTGCCTTTTCACTCTGAAGAGACTGTAAGACAATCCCTTTTTAAAATAAAACCACTTGAGGTTGCAAATAAACCTCCTTAGATATCTTTTGTTCCTGGGTCAAAGACTGAATTAAGTTACAGAATTTCCCAAGCCTAGGGAGGAATCCCAAAAAAATTTTTTGAAGAAGTTAGAGTCATTATTGGGCCTGAGTCCCCAGGGTGCCGGGTCTTTATCGGCTTGTACATGTGTAGCTAGGACCCAATAACGCCCAAAGTGGATGCAGGAAGCAAGCTGGAAAACCCTGAGGATTATATCTGAGATCGTCAATCTTCAACATCTCAGGGACCAGAGAAACCTCATAAAATAGCAAAGAATGTTTCCAAGCCATTTGCAGAGTCACAGAGTCCTCATTGCCTGCACAGTCCGGTCTAACACATCTACTTGCAAACAAAAAGAGATAAACGTGTGGCATACTTTAAACCCATTTAGAAGTCCTTTACTATGCCATTCAGGCTTCCATATGATAAATAAATTCACCCAACCTGCTCCCAAATGGCAGGAAATAAGACAGGAGCCACCCACCTGGCTGAACCCGTATCTAAGCTAAGCATCTTGAAAGGTCCCTAGAGCAAGATTACAAGCAAAAATCCCCCAGGCAATTAGATTTACAGCCACAAGAACTCCAAGGTCAGGGACCCAAAACAATACCTGGGTCTCTCACATTACACCCAGTTAGGAGTCCACCAAAACACTGGCCGAGGGGCACCTGGGTGGCTCAGTTGGTTGAGTAACTGACTTTGGCTCATATCAAGATCTCACAATTCGTGAGTTCAAGCTCCGAATCCGGCTCTGTGCTGACAGCTCAGGGCCTGAAGCCTGCTTCAGATTCTGTGTCTCCTTTTCTCTCTGCCCCTCACCGCTCACTGTCTCTCTCAAAAATAAACAAGCATTAAAATTAAAAACAAAACAAAACAAAACCCCACTGGTCCAAAGATTGATACCTCCACCATTGTCAAGTGGAACACTGAAAAAGAGACTGTCCTTAAAAGTCATATGCAGGGGCGCCTGGGTGGCTCAGTCGGTTAAGCATCCAGCTTTGGCTCAGGTCACGATCTCATGGCTCGTGAGTTCAAGCCCTGCATCGGGCTCTGCTCTGACAGCTAGCTCAGAGCCTGGAGCCTGCTTTAGATTCTGTATTTCCCTCTCTCTCTGACCCTCCCCTGCTCGTGCCGTCTCTCCCTGTCTCTCTCAAAAATAAATAAAATAACATTTAAAAAAAAGTCATATGCAAATTCTTCTCCACCACCTTTATACCTACTTCTAAAGGAGGGTTCCCAGTTCATGGGACTCTGAGGAATTTGCCAGCAAACTGTTACTAATAATTCCCCTAAACAGCCATGGGGAAAACTAAAATTAAAACTAATGGGAAAACTTGCCAAATATTAGTTGATACAGAAGCCATGTTTTCTACTTTAACCCCCCATCCTCATTGGTTGTGGGTCTAAGAAATTCCTGGATTAGCTTAATTCTTTTTGGAGACAGCTGATTTCCTTTGGCACTTTGATCACAACCTAGGTAATGAACAGTGTCTGGAGAAAATTGTGAAGTTTCCTTAGAGGTGTTGTGTCTCCAACAAATTCCTCAAAGGACAACAAAAAGAGGTTGTCGGAGTGGAGGTATCTCATAAAGTTCAGAGTGAATTATCTCAACCTGTTCAGATGACTCTGAACTTTAACTGAAAAATACCCTAAATACCCCCTTTCTTTTTTTTAAGCTGTGATACTATTCCAAACAGTCTGTTAGGTAGAAATCTTTCCAAATTACAATAGCTAATATAGTTTATGTCCAACGAAGACCTCACCTTAGAATTTCCTGACCAGTCTGATCTTTCATGTTTTCCACATTCTGCCCTTGACATAAAGGAGGAAGAATTCCAACATAAGTCCTCTGATTTATCTGAGGTGCTTGGGAGTCTGTCAGCTACTTCTAAGATGGACAATGGAGGAATGCAAAGTGCAGAACCTATCAAGATTCAGATGGATATGGCCAAACCCCTCCCTAAAGTGCCTCGATATCCATTACAGCTCAAGGCCATGAGGGATGCCTGGGTGGCTCTGTGGGTTGAGGGTCTGACTTCAGCTCAGGCATGATCATGTGGTCCGTGAGTTCAAGCCCTGTGTCGGGCTCTGTGCTGACAGCTCAGAGCCTGGAGCCTGCTTTGGATTCTCTGTCTTCTTCTCCCTCTGCCCCTCCCTGCCACTTGTGCTCTCTCTCTCTCTCAAAAATAAACATTTAAAAAATTTTTCAAAAGCCTGACATCATGCAAGACCCCATACCCACAGAAGACAACTTAACCCAGGGACTAATAATTCCCTGTAGTAGTCCTGGCAATAGGCAGATCTTGCCAGCCCAGAAACCTAATGGGTGGGGATAACAATTTGTCCAGGATTTCAGAGCTATTCATAAAATAGCTATTCTCCCACTTGTTCCAAAGCCCAACACCCCACTGTCACATTCCACCGGAGTTAAAACAGTTCACTTCACTATTGCAGACCTTGGTAACATCTTTCTCCACATCCCTGTAGATGCCAAGAGCTAATATCTGTTTGCCTTTACTTGGAACAATAGACAATGTACCTGGACAGTCATGCCTCAAGTGTTTCATGACGCCCCTTATTATTTTCTTAAGTACTTAGCCAAGATTTAAGCCCACTCTGGTCCCCTGGGAAATTGCCCCTTTTACAAGGAGATGACCTTTTGCTATGCTCGGTTACCAAAGAGGCATACTTAAAAGATTGCATTTCCTTGCTGCAGTAGTTAGTTGATAGGGACACAACACCTCTAAGGAAACTTCACAATTTTCTCCAGACACTGTTCACTACCTAGGTCGTGATCAAAGTGCTGAAGGAATTCAGCTGTCTCCAAAGAGAATTAAGCCAATCCAGGAATTTCTTAGACCCATAACCAAGCGACAGCTTCATGGATTTTTGGGCCTGGCTGGTTATTGCAGATTATGGGTTCCTAACTTTTCTCTATTAGCTTCTCTACTCTATGAATTTACTAAAAATTCTGCTCCTGAATCCCTTCCTTGAGAAGACAAACATGAACAGGCTTTTATGAGGCTAAAACAAGCACTGTAAGAGACACCTGCCTTAGGGCTCACTATTCAAAAGCTTTCACTTTATTTGTGCAGGAAACGGATAATCAAGCCCTGGGAATGTTCCCGCAAGAACTTGGTAATAACCATACGCCTATTGCCTATGCAAGCACACGACCCAGTTAAGTGGTTTGTGCCTGTCCCAGCTGCGTTAAGGCTGTAGTCACAGCTGCAAAGTCAGCGGAGGACTCGGCAGATTTGACCCCAGGAAATGATATTTGCAAACTCCACATGCTGTCCAAAGCTCCAACTCTGAACTGATTCAATATTTCTCTCTAACTAGACTAACTTCCTATGAGATCCTTCTGCTTTCACACCGACTCTACACCTCATATATGTGCAACATCCTCAATCCTGCTAGGTCACTGCCTATTCTTGATGAAGGCAAGCCCCATGACTGCGAGGTAATCATGTCCCATTTTGTGACGGCTTATTTATGAGATATCGCTCTAACTAATTCTGGTCTAACCTTGTTTGTTGATAGTGTAGGAATTAAAAAGGGAATTTTCAAGCTGTTTATGCTATTACAATCCAACATGACCTACTCAAAAAGAGAAGCCTGCAAGCTAAAACCACCCAACAAGCGGGCTCTATGTCCCTACCCAAGCATCCTGGTTATTGGAAGGACAGACTATTAATATTTACCCTGATTGCCTATATGCCTTTGGGCTTGTTCAGCAGTTGGGGACGTTATAGCAACAAAGGGGTTTTCTTACATCTCCCCTAGGACCCCAAAGAAGAGCAAAAGTAAATAATCTTCTTACTGCTCTTTTACTTTTTGAATTTGTTGTCGTCAAAATTGAATCTTATGCTAAAAGGACTGAATCTTAGTTTCAGGGAAATTCCCTAGCTAATTTTCATGCAAAGATAGCACCAACAGAATCTCAAAACATTTTGGCACATGTAGATCAAGTCCTTTCTGCCTTTGCAAACAATGACCTTCCAGTGCAGAGTTTTGTCATCCTGATGTCCTTGTAACATGCCAACAGTTACAAAGTGCTCCTAAACCGGAGAAATTAAGATGAGCCAACAGTAACTATTAAATAAATGACCAGTTGAGACTACGGGAAACCCATGATAGCTTCTTGGTACTTCCTGGATCTCTGGTAAACCCCACTTTTCAGTTTGTGCATTTCTTCCCCCACCATAGTGCATACAAGATGACTCAAATTATGAATCAACACTAGTAGGGAGATGTCTATAAAATTACGAAAACAGTCTGCCAGGATTATCTGACCTGAACGGTCCATGATCCTGGAAAAACTATTTTTTTCCCATAGACCCTTCGGACTTCCTCCCTTTGTGCCCTGTGAACAGCTTTAACTGGACTTCATTCAACTGACACTTAGTATGTCTTATCAGCGTGTTGTTATTGTAGGTGTGTTTTTGCAGATGGGTTGCAGCCTTCCACGGCTGCAAAGCTGATACCCTCACAATGGCAAAGAAACTATTAGAAAATGTGTTTTCCACTTATGGTATACTTTCCATAATCTCCAGTAATCGAAGCACCACTTCATTGGGCAAATCATACCAGCCTTAAGGAAAACCTTGTAAACTTCTTAGAATTATCACTGTCTCTATAATCCTCAATTTTCAGTCAAGGTCAAGAGAACTAATCGGATTCTCAAACTTAAAGCTTCAAAACTTCCAAACACTAGACTCCCCTGACTTATGGTATTGCCTTTGATCTTGCTGACAATTCAAAGAACATCCTCTGGAAATATAAGCTCACTCCATACAAGACAGTCATTAGCAGACCAATATCTAATGGTATATAACTCCTTTGGGTCCCTTGGTCTCTCATGCTAGTATGACTGCTACTGTAAGTGATTAATGTGCTATATTCAAGCTTAACATCAACACATTTAAAGAATCTTTCCTGGATCCCAATTCAAAGGACCCTATTGGTCACAGTCTGGAGTCTGATAACTGGCCATTATGGAAATGTTAGCAGAGGAAAAAGTCTTTAAGCTTTGTTGAAAGTGACCTTATCAAGTGATCCTAACCCCTAACACTGCTGAAAAACTAGAAGGCAATTCAGCCTTGGACTCACAGCTAAAGAAGATTCCACCTGATAGTTGGCCCTGTACAGATGTTGTGAATCAAACTGACAAAAAAGAGAAGTAACTGACATCGAAGTAGACTACTTCCACCCAAGACACCAATCAAGGCTTCATACTTTAACTAAACAAGAAAGCTTTCTTTTTTTTTTTTTCTTTTTTACTCTGGCATTGGCCTGGAAAGATAATGGCCTCGTCTGTATCCTGCAGGCCACTCCTAAAAGGGTAATCTTTCAGACTGCTAGATCTGCCATGGTGTAGGAGATCCCCTGATCCTCCCTATGACTACTTTCTCTATTCCCAATGTCACTGTAAACTACAATCGGCCCACCTTAGAAATATGTACTCAGACACATTTGCATATGTGAATCTTGGTACATTTGTACCCCCACATTCCCAGATTATCCAGATTAGATTTGCCCCCAATGATCAGGAGCTCTCACTAGCCCATCTTTGTGTGGCACGTAGGATGACCTTTTATTTCAGGCTAGGAGATCGTCTTCTATCTCTTCTATCACATTCACTAAAAACCTAACTGATCTCTGGGTCAACAATAAATACAAATGAGAATATGATCAGAAACTTCTCCTTAGCTCTTAGAGATACTTCAGATTCCATTGCCAAGACACTAACAATCCAGCAAAGATCCTTATACTCTTTGGCCAAAGTTATTCTTTTTTTTTTTGTTTGTTTGTTTATTTATTTTTGAGACAGACAGAGAATGAGCAGGGAAGCGGCTGAGAGGAAGACACAGATTCTGAAGCAGGCTCCAGGCTCTGAGCTGACAGACCAGAGCTTGATGTAGGGCTTGAACTCACAAATTGTGAGATCATGACCTGAGCCAAAGTTGGATGCTTAACTGACTGAGCCACCCAAGTGCCCTGTTGTTGTTATTTTTTTAATGTATATTTATTTTTGAGAGAAAGAGAAAGAGAAAGAGAGAGAGAGAGAGAGAGAGAGAGAGAGAGAGCGCATGTGGGGGGAGAAAGAGCAGGACAGAGAATCTGAAGCAGGCTCTACACTGACAGCAGAGAGCCTGATGCGGGGTTCAGACTCAGGAACCGTGAGATCATGACCTGAGTTGAAGTCAGATGCTTAACCTACTGAGCCACCCAGGTGTCCCTGGCCAAAGCTATTCTTTATAACATAATTGTCCTTCAGATGAGCAAGAAGGTGTCTGTGCTGTGGCCAACAGCACCTAGATTAACACTTACGGGGAAGCTGAAACTCAGTTACATAAAGTCACTGGGCAAGCTACTAGGCTTGACAGCGGAACTCCTTCTACAGGGCTCTCTCTTCGGTTTGGGTCTTGGGGACCAAGACTCCAAAGTGCACTCCAAACATTTTTGGGGATTATCCTGCTTACACTTATCATAAGAATCTCTCTGGCACATTGTAGTCTCTCAAAAGCTTTAAATCCATGTTCGCAGCCACTAACCACCAAGTGTCTCCTTGAAGCTGGAATGTCAAAAAAGCAGTGAAGAAAATGACTGACTAAAATATTGCAGGCCTAAAGTCATGACCTGTGAATACCATAGAGATTCAGCCAAAAAACAGGATCAAGGAAAGTTCTGAGAACTATAAAGTGGAAGCTGAGAGTGCTGCTCCTTTCTTAAGTCTTTATCGCGTCTCTCAGGCTGAGTTCAATCAAAAGGGTGGAAATGTTAAGGAGAAACAATAGGCTCAAAATGGAGTCACTTATGCTAAGTCCCACCAAGACTTAATATCTAACCAAACTGCAGTCTCAGCCTCTTCTAGGAGTGGAACTTTAAGCCAGTCAATCTGGAACTTCCTGAGAGGCACTAGTGAGGTCATCTGCATGATAAGATCCCCTAAGGGAAAGAAAACTAGCCTAAAACAATACTTTCTAATTCTTTGGCTAATAACTTCCTTGTCCCACCCCATTTCTGCCTATAAAAGGCTGCCTGAAGTTTTGTTCTGTAACAGCTGGTTAAGAGCATATATTCAGGAGTCCCATTTCCTTGGTTCAGCTCCTGCCTCCACCACTTACTCCTAGCTCTGTTAGATCAGACAGTTAGGCTTTAACAGGATACCTGCAGGTCAGCATCGAGGAAGTCATAGCCATCTATCCAGAAGGGCAGAGACCCGTCCTCACAGCACTCCACAAGAGGCCAGATGGAACCAGACAGGCCCAAGATGGCGGATGCCATGACAGAAAACTCCTCACCAAATTAGGAAGAAAATTAGGAGGAAGCAAGATCCTGCTTCCCAGCCCCAATTAATAAATATTCTGACCCCTAGTTAACGACTGCTGATAAAAATAGAAACCCAAACCCTGGGGGCGCAATGTTCTCTCTCTTGGGCTGGACTATCTCGTATCTTGAGTGTGCTTTTTGCTTTAATAAACATTCCCATTTGTGTTATTCAACTGCTAGGCTACATATCTGTCCTTGAATTCACTCTCGTGACAAGACGAAGAAGCTTTGGCAACTCCTCTGGGTCACACTGGGTCAAGTCCCCAAGCCCCGGGAACTCCCCAGTTGACCTGGCAACAGTTCTGTGACCATCAACAAGTTACCTAATCTTGCCAGACTCAGTTTCCTCATCTGAGACATGGAGATAATAATAGTCCCTACCTTGTAGCGTTATGAGAATTAAATTAGTAAATGTACAAGGTCCCAAAGGATGCTAGCAGAGCGTAAGCGCTCACAAATGTTAGATGTTTTGGTCCAGCTCAGTACACACTGATCTAAGCTTCTCACACCCTACACTTAATGCCTTTATCCATAATGCTGTGCGGTATGTAACTTTGAGCTCTTTATTTTATTTTGCTAGTTAAATGATCCCTTCCCAAACAGAAACCATGTCCTGTGCGTGTCTGTATCACCCACAGCCTTCTGCTTGGCATAATGTTATATGCACAAGGGTCATAGGTGACTTGCACAGAAGAGAACAGAATTCGGTGAATGAAATGGAGTTGAAGGTTCATACTTGCTGGCCCCATGTCATCTAACTTGAATTAAGTACAAGTGCCAAGAGTTGTTTTTGAACTTGAATGGACCTTAGAAATCATCTGCGTGGCTCCCTCATTTTACAGAGATCAAGTGACTCATCCAAGGTCCCATAGCCAGTTAAAAGTCAGAGCTGGGAACGTAATCCCTTGGGGACAGAGTCTGGCAGGCTTCCCACTGTGCCCTGGAAAGAAAACCTGGGTCGATTATTTCCAATACATAACCAAGTGCTGACCAAATGTGTGATTTAGGGGAAGTTTATGGGTGGTGGTAAGAGAGAAACTCAGCAGGTGTGCACTCCCCATGGAGACGCTCATAGAAATAAAAAATCATTGTTGTCATGTAATTTTGACCAGGTCATCACTCAGATGTAGCAACCATACGATTCTGAGGGACATGGGTTATTTATGTTAACGATTCACGTTACTGCCTTTCTGGCAATTCTAATTATACCAGGGAAAGCGAGCCCACAGCATGTCTCTGAGTAACATGAAGAAAAGATTCCCCAGCTCTGCTCAGCTCAATGCTCACGGCCATATCCTCAGGGGGGACTAGACCCCGAAGAGGAGAAGACAATGGAGCCAGCCTCCACCAGCCTTGTGAGGAAAACAAGCTGGGCTTACTAATCCGCTGGCAGACAGCCACAGTGAGCATATTATGGTCAAGTTATAATAGTGAATGCAGCGCCCATGGGCCGGGCTCCGTTCACACCCTCCACAAAGAACACACAGCAGAGAGAGATCCACCCCATCTCCCAGCTTCCTAACATGTTCAAGGTGCCTGCTTATACTACTGTCCCTTGGATGATAAATCTGAACAAGAATGAGGAAGCAGACTGTCTTCTTGAGACTAGAGGGGCGCTGGGAATTAGATTCAGGCCTCGTTTACTTTTACTAAAAGCTGCACAAACTTGAGACACCCCTTCACCTCTGTAGGTCTAACGTACTCATTTATAAAATGTAGGGTCCCGGCCCAGGCTTATCCCTTGTGAGGTTTTACACCTTTCTTTCCCCATCTCTCCATCTTATCCTTAAGGCCAGTCTCCTGCAATCAAATAATCACTCAATGAATTCATCTGCCTTCTCTAGCCCTTGCTGACAGCTACTTTCTCTCCTTCCCATCAGCCCCCACGCACTCATACTTGACCACAAAGTGCCCGTAGGTGCTCTGTAATTATATATGGTATGTGTGTCATTCATGCCACCAGTTCAAAAGCCACTGTGGTCTGGACCACTTCTGTCTTGTTTTCAGATATGCCTTCCTGACACAGTGGGCTGTCTTTCTGTGTAAATTAGGCTCCCAGTAATTCTGACAGACACTCTGCTCAGCCAAACACCTATTAGTCTCAAGCCGTGACACATTTGCCCTGGTCACCCCTCCTGCTTGTACAAATATGGCTGTGCTCTCCCGCCTCCTCCCCCAGGATGGCCACCAGCGGAGAGCACATCTTGTACCATGTCATGAGCCACCCATGTAAATAAACACATGAGGGCATATTCTCTCATATCTATTTTGGGTGGTACATAGGATCCCACATCTTGCTTTGTCCCAGCTCCTACGTCAAGTTCATAAAGCAAAGCAAGTGTGAGCTTGTGCCCTATGAGCTTTCCTTTGAGGCAAGTGATGCATCATGGAACCTGGCTACTAAGAGGTAGAGTGGGGTTGGGATTAAGGCATTACTCAAGAAGATATGAAAGGCAGAATCTAGGGCAAAGTCAAGGTCAAGCTCAAAAGACAATCTAAACAGTAAAATGCCAAGAAAGGAGGGGGAATAGAATCCCGAGAGAGACCCCAGGACAGAATGAATGGTTTGGGAATGTAGGAAAATGGGAGGGGACAGCCAGGTTCTGGGTGGATCTCCTAGGGCAGTGACTTCACCCCAGCCCACCTGCAGCCGGCTGCCAAGGGAGGGGATATTGTTGTGAAGAGAAGCAGAGCCCAGCGCCTGGAGGCAAAGCCCCAAAATCTCAGTGTAGCTGGTTTTTATAATGTGCGATTCTATACAGTTATTCGTGGGCTGACATAAATATTCCCGTTTTATAGCTTATCCTTAGTCCTCTTTTCTTGTTTCCTCTTCCGACACACCTTTCAAAATGATTTTGTTGACATTTTGCATGTTTAAATACTTGCCAGAAGATGATCAGGCTACGTTAACATTTTCATTTTTGTCCACTAAATCCCATCTCACACATATATATTTTTTATTGTGGTGGGCATATTTTTTTAAAGCAGGGTTTTATTTATAAACTACAGGCAATCACTGAATGCTGTCCTATAAATAATGTCTCATTTTGCAACAGTCTCCAAAATTATCATCAAGAATAATGCTGTGACAGGGCGCCTGGCTGGCTCAGTCAGTTAAGTGTCTAGCTTCAGTTCAGGTCATGATCTCGCGGTTCGTGGGTTCGAGCCCCACGTTGGGCTCTGTGCTGACAGCTAGCTCAGAGCCTGGAGCCTGCTTCAGATTATGTGTTTTCCTCTCTCTCTCTCTCTCTCTCTCTGACCCTCCCCTGCTCAAGCCATCTCTCTAAATAAAACATTAAAAAAAAAATTAAAAAAAAAAGAAGAATGCTGTGATATTCCTATCCTGCCTTTGGTTTGATGCATTAATTTGACTTCATTGTCATCTTACTATATTTGAATACCGTGCAATACATCTGGGATCACGGAACCCAACCTTCAGAATGCTCAAGAAATTAAACGTTTCGGTTAACAGAAACATTCTTTTAAAATCAGAACAAGAAACATTTCCCTGCTTTATTTATAAATTAGCCTACAAGCCTAGCTTACTTTCACCTTTACACAAAACTGTGTAGTGTACTCCAACCCATTCCCCTGCCTGGTAGACTGGGGGTAACTGGATCTTCAAGTATCCAGGATCCCGAGTCTGGATATCAGTAAGCACTCCACAGCACAATGGACCCCTAGACTTGGCACAAGACTGGGATATAAGCCCACAAGAATTTTTTTTAAAAACCCTCCTGAAAAAACTGCCTGTTTTCCTGTGATTTAGCTCTTTGGGTACAGTCTTCTGAGCAAAAATATCTCATCTCTGTTGATCCAAGCTTTGCTTACATGACCTCATTGTATCCCGACGGCCCCACAATGCGGCTGCTTCTATGACTGCCCTCCCCCACCCATGTCCGGAATGGAACAGAGCTGTGTTTTCTGCAGCCTGGACAGTGTCAGGACATCTAGGACACCCGGGGAAGTCTTGTATCCTGCCACTACCCCCCGCCCCCATCCATCCTTGGGGGATCGTTGGAAAGCCTGGCACCGGTACACTGAGTCTGGGAGAGAGAACTGTACCTTTAGGGCTGGATACGCTATTTACTCTTCATTAAGCTGTTTCCGGGGGGTTGAAATCCACTTGAAGGCAAGTATCAGACTTTGTTCCCATTGCACAGGGGATGCAAACAGCACGCCCAGGTAAGTCCCAAAGCCAAAGGAGGGGCCAGAATTCTCATGAAACCTCATCCTGTGCTCTGCTCCGAAAATAAGGCAAAATGAGCTCTGAAGGAACTGGAGTGTGAAATAAAAAGAAACCTGCACAGCTCTATGAAAGCCCTTACTGCCTCTGAACTGTACACTTAAAAAATGGTTAAGATGATCAGTTTTGTGCTGTGTTTATTTGATCGACATAAAATAAACTGAAATGGGGGGGAAAGACATCTTGCTCAGTACAACGCCACAATACTATTCACAGTATTTACCAGAATCTGTGCCAATTCTTTCTCAACAGTGGGATTCTTCTGTTTATAAACACTTATTATCATCCTTCTCTTCTTTTAAAATGTCCTCCAGACCACACTCCTTCGCAACGCTGTAAAAAATTAGGTGGGCCTGGCGCCAGCTGTCTGCTCCTTCCTGCGGCCTCCCTCCCTGCCGCCTGTGGGTGGAGTGAGCCCACTGGGAACCCAGAAGCCCTCCCTTCTCTCGGGGAGCTATTTATTGTTTTCAGAGGAACCAGCCACCCAAGAGATCTCCTGTGCCCCACCCACTCCTCCGAACTTGAAGTTCTTGACTGGAAAATGCTCACATCCGACCAGACGCACAGAAACAACTCGAAAGACAATGCCTGGGCCCTGATTTTCTAGGGAGGAGGCTCAGGGTTGCTTTATGATCAGATCAGCCCAGCTTGTCCTCCGGCTGTGAGGATGCTAAGAGGCCGGCTTTAATCTTACCCACCACTGATTTATAATTTAAGCTGCCATTGGAGGTGGGGAGGGAAGGCTATTCTAAGTTTCTTATTTTCTTTCCTGGCTCAGCATGGTGCCAAGATTCCCCTGCTCTAAACTCTGAAAGTGTATTACAAGGAGACTAGAGGAATAAAATGTTTCCAGAGAAGATGGAAGGAGCTTATTTGATTGCCTAGTAGAGGTTGTTCAGATGGTCCAGAATAGTCTTATGTGAATCTTTTTTATATTATCAGTAGAACAAAAGCAATTTTTAATTTGCAAAGAGGGGAGCCTCGGTGGCTCAGTTAAGCGTCCAACTTTGGCTCAGGTCATTATCTCACTTTGGTGGGTTTGAGCCCCACGTCCGGCTCTGTGCTGACAACTCAGAGCCTGGAGCCTGTTTCAAATTGTGTCTCCCTCTCATCTCTGATCCTCCCCCGCTCATGCCATCTCTCTCTGTCTCTCAAAAATAAAAAACAGAAAAAGAAAAGTTTAATTTGCAAAGAAACATTGGGTCCAAGAATGTCTGTAGACCTCAGTTTGTGGAGAATGGGTGTGAGGTGCACGGAGGGAGGCTGGGTACATCTGAGCCTGGGAAGTGACGTTCTTTCTCCGAAAGGCAGTAAGGAGTAGTAACCCTCACACCATGGTGCTTGTGTCCCCCCGCACTTGATTAATGAAGGCTTCAGGTCAACAACTCGAAATGCCCGTACATTTCACTCTAAATGCCTCAGCACAGCTGACAAGGTTCTCTGTGGGTCAACTCCTGCTTACCTTCCAGCATCATCTCTCCTTTGTCCTTCCCTGTCTCGGGCCACCCCATCTTCCCAACACCCCCAATGCTCCAGGTGCTCTTCTCTCGCGGCTCTGGGCAGCTCCCCATGCTGCTCTCGCCTGGAGTTTTCTTACATTCTTTCCCGCTCCCTTCTGTACTCGTCAGCTCTCAGTCTTCAAGTATTCGCTCGAGTTTTCTCCTCTCTGACCCCAAGGCACTTAGGCAGCGATGTACTAAAATTTCTCCTTTACTAGTGTCTTTCCCTAGGATTAAAGGCTCTGCAGGTACAGACACTGTCTCTGTACAATCACGGGAATCATGAAACAGAACCTTCCAGGGCACCTGGGTGACTCGGTACATTAACTGTCAGACTTCAGCTCAGGTCATGGTCTCATGGTTTGTTAGTTCGAGCCCGGCAATGGGCTCTGTGCTGACAGCTCAGAGCCTGGAGCCTGCTTCGGATTCTGTGTCTCCCTCTCTGCCCCCCCTTGCTTGCTCTTTCTCTCTCTCTTTCTCTCTCAAAAATAAATAAACTTTAAAAAAAGGAAATAGAACATTCAATAAATAATAGCAAATACAGTCGGGAAAATATCCTTGCTGTTTCTGATCTCAAAAGAGAAATCTGTGTGATCTGGGATGGACTCAATCTGAAATTAAAATCTAAATCAATTTCAGCACATAAACATACAGAATCTTCAGCACATTACTATTAGCTTCTGAAGGCCCACCAGCGCCATGCAGGTGCCCAGTGCTCTGAGAAAATTCAGCAGGACTCAGCACCACCGGTGAATTTATTCTGAGTGGCACATGAACTTACAAATGCCCCTTCTTTATTTGTGTGTTTTGGAAAACTGGATGCTAGAACTTGAAACTGACCAGTGGGTCTTCTATGAGAAGGAAAGAACTATGAGCACAAGTATGCAATTATTTCACCCAACTGGTCCTCCCTTGAAAGGTTTCTTTTCCTGGTGAAGGGATTAGAAGCCTAACACGGCTGAAACCTGCCATCTAGTGGGCCTTCTAATGACACGGGTTCCCAACGTGAAGGGAGCAAGCATAAGCGGAGACCCTGGAGAAGTCCTAGAGTGCATCATCTCGGGTCATCCCCGGGGTGGTCAAAGTGCTCCTTTCAGGATAAGGGGTCATTTAGGGTCTTCTTTCCAAGCAGCCCAATGTAGTTTTCCCTTTCTGATGTCCACAAAACTAACACAACTCAATGTGAAATTTCAATTAGTTTCGATTCAGAGCTCTCCTAGCAAGAAATCACTGCCCCCTCTGGAAAAGGATAGAACTTTTATTCCTATGTTGAGTCTTATCTTTAGAAATCAGATTTGTGGGGCGCCTGGGTAGCTCAGTCAGTTGAGCGTCTGATGTCAGCTCAGGTCATGATCTCACAGCTTGTGGGTCCAAGCGCTGCATCGGGCTCTGATGGCTTAGAGCCAGGAGCCTGCTTTGGATTCTATGTCTTCCTCTCTCTTTGCTCCTCCCTCCCTCACATTCTGTCTCTCCCTCAAAATAAACATTTAAAAAAAATCAGATTTGTAAGTCAAGTGTACCCAAAATGCCAAAGAAAAAAAGTCACCAGCAAATCTCTTTCCTGAAGCCACCACCTCCACGAGGACAAGAGTGCTCTCTGGTGTAAGCGTGTCCCATCAGATGCAGGACAGAGCACTTGGGCAGAACCACAGCTCTGTGTTGGGGACTGGGAGGCCAGGGTTTAAGGCTCATGCTGCCCCTCACATGTTGTCACTCTGGACCAGTCATCCGCCTTCTGGGAGGCTCAGTTTCTTCATTTGTTACAAAGAGGCACTGAAGCGTAACAATCACTAAGGTTACTAAGGTCCTTTCCTCTCTCAAGTTCCATGAACTTGTTTCTGGTGTTACGGTCCTTATGAGCCCAGGGCCCTGACCTCTGACCCACTCTGTGCTCAGTGCCCAGCACCATACTCACACTCAGATACTGACGGAGGGCTGAGGGCACTGGGCGCTGCACCGGGTGCTGGGAAAACACTGATGAATAAACAGACACCATCTCTCCCCAGCCTTTAGGGAAGTGAGGGACCCAGACATAACTCAATGACTGAGGTGATTGCTCTGTCAGTGCTGAGGGCTTCAGTGAGGGTGTGTAAGCGGAGAAGGAGGGGGCTGAGAGGACACAACAGGCCTGGGTCTGAAGACTGGACAGCAGCTCTTGGAATGTGTGCATGAAAGGCAGGAGGACCCAAATGGGCAAAGACCCAGGCAAGAAGAAGACTGGCACATCTGGGCATCAGAAAGACTCCATAGAGCCTGGAGCGTGAGCAACAAGGCAGTGAAGTGAAATGAAACAGGAAAGAAAGACAGAGGTCACCTTATGCATGGCCTTGTGGGCCATATCAGAAGTTTCAACTTAATCCTAAGAGCAGCAGAATTGCTCTGTTGAAGGGCGTTAAGCAGGAAAGTGACAGCACCATATGTGCTTTTCGGAAAGATCTGACTGCTGTGTGGAAGACTGAGGTCAGGCTCAAGATTGGGTGCAGAAAAGCTAGTTACCGGATTATGCTGTAGTCCATGCAAGAGACTAGGGTCATTGCTGCCATGGTGGAGAGGAGGAGAAAGATTCAAGAAATAATTAAATAGCAGATGCATCAGGGCATCCAATAGTAGTTGATTGGATGTGGAAGGAAAAGCGAAGTGTCCAAAGTGATTCCAGGCCTTCAATCAAGAGAAGGTGGGTAAATTTAGTGCCATTCTCTGAACTGAAGATACAGGAGGATGACTGGGTGTGGAGACGGCTTATGAGCTCAGTTTTAGATGGCTACATTTAGAGAAAGGCTCAGGCACTTGAGCAGGCTACTGGAGGGTCGGGTCTGGAGCTCAGCAGAAGAAAAATTTAGGTGTGCCATGTGATCAAAGGAGGGCATTTGGCAGCATGTAATGAGAAGAGAAGAAGACACAGAACCAACATTTAATGTCCGGGGGAGCAGGTGGGCCAATCTGGAAAAGCAAACTTCAAGGAGGGGCCTGTGAGGCAGGAAGAAAACTGGCATAAAATGCGCCGTGGAAGCCAAGAGTGTTCCCTTCTGCTGAATGGACCTGTGGGGCAGGTCATGTGGGGGTTGACAAGAAAACTCTGCATTTAGTGCCCTTGACTTTGGTGATTAAATGTAGTGGAGTAGCAGGGCAGGAGTCAGGTGGAGCAGGTGGAAGGTGAATAGGAGAGAACAGTGAAGACAGTGAAGAGAGAGAGACTCCTCCAAGGAGCTTGGCTGTGAAGGTGAGATAGGAGGGTAGCTGGAGGGCACTGGTGAGCCAAGGCAGGATTTTTTTTTTATTATTATGGAGAAGGCTTATGGAGAGGACCCCGTTCAGAAGGGGACTGAAGATGCCCAACAGAAAGGCAATAACTGATAACTCAAGACTCCCGAGGAAGCATGCAGGGGTGAAATCCAGGCACAGGCGGAGTTTGGCCTTAGTCGGGGGTCAGTGGGGGGACCCTTCCTCCACTAGAACTGTGAGAGCAGAGAAGGAAGAGAAGTGGTAAGATGAAGTCAAGGCAATCCAAGGGCTCCAATTTCTCAATAAATTGAGAATTTCATTAGCTCAAAGTGAGAGAGCTGGAAAAGATCAGAGGTTTAGGAAGATAAAGTGAGCTCTCTGAGAAATCTCTCCAGCTTTGCCAGCTACAGGGAAGTGACCCCAATCTAACGGCACCCATCCCACCGGCCGCATGGTTTCCTCCAAGAGTGCTCAGTGCCCGAGGGTGGGCAAGAAGTGGGTGAACAGGTTCATTTGGAGTTGGAAATTCCCAAGAAGGAGTGAAGGAAAAACGGAGGGCAACATAGTTTAGTTAGGATGGACTCAGGAGTTTGGGGGAAATAACACTCTGGAGTCTAATGAGCACAGAAGGGACAAACTGGATAAAGAGGGAGAAGGTGTTGGGGGAGGAGCTGTCAGCCGACCAATGGCTTCATGAAGTGAAGCAACAAAACGCTGAGATAGCAGCACCCTCGATATAAAATACATCCGTATTTTGTCGTCACCCTCCATCCCGTATATACAGTGCACACGTCGGCACTAAGTGTATTTATCTTTGAATGAACAAATGCGTGACTAAGAACTGGCCTGTGACCAAAAACTGTTTCCTGAGCTTTGGTGTGTGCCAGGTGCTATGTGAGGTGCGAAAAATCTGATGATGAACAAATAAACACGGTACTGGCCAGCAAGGGGCTTAGATTTTCATGGGGGAAGACGGACACAGACCCCAGATGACAAAGATTGATTAAACGAAAAAGGAAAGATATGTAGTCTTTTGTGGATCTTCAGTATTAAAAGCCATATTGGCTGTGCAGTTCCCTGATTTGAGTCTTGGTCACAATTAACTGTCCCCAAAGATTACTTGATTATTGTGCTTAGAAATATACACTGCTTAGTAACTACTAGTTGCAATTTACTGAACATTTACAATGAGCCAGGTAGCACTTATGACAGATAATATAATCTCCATAATCCAGATGAGGAAAGTGGGTTCTAGGCAAATTAGTGAGCAAAGATCATTTCACTGGTTTGGGGCGCCTGGGTGGCTCAGTCAGTTGAGCTTCTGAATTTTGATCTCATAGTTCATGAGATTATGCCCCAGTTGGGCTGACAGCAGAGAGCCTGCTTGGGATTCACATTCAATCTCTCTCTCTTCCCACCCCCGCCCCGCCAAAGTAAATAAATAAACTTAAAAAAAAAAAAGGATCATTTTTCTGGTTAGTAAGTAAAGGCAGGATTCCAATCTAGCTTTGTCTCAGCCTGACGCAGGAGATTAAATTTGGGCAAATGTGGTAGCATCGTGCACTTCATTCCAGAAAGCTACCAAAGTTCCTTAAAATGACCAGGCTTTGTTGGAAGCACATCTGGGGAGCTTCCAAACCCAAAGCTGTCAGAATACTGGAAAGAACTCATTCCACAGGAAAAGAAAACACAGGATGAATACCTCCCCTCTGTCCAAAGGTACCACATCCCGGGAAAGATGTCAAGAGTTAATTTGTTGACTCTCTGATGTCAAATAAATCATGATTCTGTTGTTATTGTTGTTTGATATAGAGTTATGACTAATTTTTTTTTCACATTTCTCACATTTTTTGTAAAGTCCTTGGGGGCTTACATCTGTCTTTACTTTCTTATAAAGCCCGGACTGTGCTTTGAATGAATACAGTTTAATGTTAAAAAGTCAAAACTGGTTTTTTTCAACGCTTAGATGTTTCTCTTCAATTCAGATTCATGTTCGCTTTACTTGGAGTCCTCAAGAAATTTTCAAACATACTGTGGCTAAAACAACTTTGAAACTACTTCTAGAAAATACTGAATCTTCAGGGGCCAGATCATCTAGGTTTAAAATACGTGGGGTAAGTCCAAGATTAATTGTTCAGAGGAATTTTTAATAGCTCAATTCTGGTTTTAAACAATGTGTATTAAATTTTTATTTCATTTTCCTTTGAAAGACTAAGTCATTTAAAAGGCATATGGTAATAAATCTGTCGAGATGTGTTTTAAGCAGGGGATGCACACACACAATTTAAGTGTGGAGATGAAAACAGGAAAAAAAACTATCTGATTGTTTCATCCCCAGCTCTGCATCCAACCTAATAGCCCTCAGGAGAAACTCTACACTATTACATCCCAAGAACCCAGAAGAGTATCTTAAGAATAAAATGTGGAAAAGTCTTCATACAAGAGGTTAGACGGCTGGAGAACTATTACTTGTATATATTTTAATTTATTTATTCTGCAAGGTGTACTTGTATAAGAAGGGGGAGAAGATTGGCTAGTTATTCAACAGCTAACTCTAAATGCCCAGGACTCAGTTAAGCCCCCATGAAAAGCAGAGATTAAAAAAAGGAGTCCTGGGTGGTTGGGTCTCCTACGTGAAAATGATTTTCAGGAAGAGTCGTTTTCTCGGTTCTCTCTCTAGTTGGGTCAGTTGTGGTGGACTTTGGCTCAGGTCATGATCTCCTGGTTGGTGGGTTCCAGCCCCAGGCAGGGCTCTGTGCTGACAGCTCAGAGCCTGGAGCCTGCTTGGGATTTTGTGTCTCCCCTGCTCGCTCGCTTGCGCGCTCTCACTCGCGCTCTCTCTCTCTCTCTCTCTCTCTCTCTCTCTCAAAAATCAACATTAGGGGTGCCTGGGTGGTTCAGTCGGTTAAGCGTCTGACTTCAGCTCAGGTCATGATCTCACAGTTTGCTACTTCAAGCCCCGTGATAGGTTCTGTGCTGACTGCTCAGAGCCTGGAGCCTGCTTCAGATTCTGTGTCTCCCTCTCTCTCTCTGCCCCTCCCGCACTCACATTCTCTGTCTCTCTCAAAAATAAACATTAAAAAAAATTTTTTTTTAATTTTAAACAATTTAAGGTTTTTTAAGTAGAGAAAATTTAAAAACAAAAGAGTCCCAATTGCGAACAGTCCTAAATATGAACGAATTTTCCCCTTGGCCACAGGAAAGCGTACTCTGGGAGGCAGGACACAATCTTCCCAGAGAAATGACAGCAAGGCTGACGTCAGCCGGGGGCAGAGCCCAGGCCAGGGAAAGCAGGAATACTGATAGAGAGATTCCGGGTTCAAGGAGGTTCTCATCAGTCAGGGGAAGATGTTAGACTTCATCTCAGTGCAGCCCCTCGCACTAAGTAGGGGGGGTGACATGATCAGGTCGCATTTTTAAGACCTCAGTCCAGTGAGAAGGAGCTCGGGAGGACACCTGGGTGTGGTTCCTGCGGTTCAAGACCACAGGTGAGGGGCCGCGCTGGCTGGGGCTGAGGAGATGTGGGGTGTGAGTAGGATGGGGATGGGGGAGGAGGCCACAATGCTCCCCAGGTCAGTGTCTGAGCCCCTGGGTAGGTGCGGGTGTCCTGGAGGGAAGGGAAGGTGTGCAGAACCGAAGTGTGTGCTGAAAATGAGCCTGTAATGAACACGTGGAGTTTTTTGATGCCTGAGATGCCCATTTCTCCCTCCAAGTCATCCCAAAAAGGCCATAGCCTGCCTGTCTCTGTCCTAAATCATATGAAGACAAGGCTGGAAAGAATCTTAGAAATCATGGAATCTCATCCCCTTTTTTCTGTGAAGAAATCGAGGCGCAGGGGTTTTGGGGGACCCCCTCCCCCAAATATGCGCTGGATCCCCAGCCCCTGAGGCCCTGAGCTCCTCCTAGGATCCACTGAAGGTGATTCCGTGTTCTTGCTTTTTATCACGTTCTCTAAGCATCACCTTAACCACTTTTCCCTGCACAAGAAACCCAGGTTCCTGAAGGTCCTCAACCAAACATGAGAAGTCTTTGGGCCTCTCACCGCCCGAAGCCCTGAATATAAAACTCCTGTGCTCAGGAAAGGAAAAACAAACCAGAAGCAGTTGAAAAGTTCAAAGCCAGTTTACGTTGGCTTTGCCTCAAGTTCCTCACAGGCATCTCCAATTAGGGCATTGCAGTTTTCATAAAAATGACAGAAAGCAGTGATGGGGCTCATAATTTTTATGATATGAATTCTGAAACATCTCTGTGCATCAGTTTCAATTCTTTGTCACATGGCTTCCCATAAAATGTCAGTTTTAAGTCATGTGAATAGGACTGCAGTAATTTTTTTAGAGATTTAAAAAATTTTTATTTTGAGAGAGAGAGAGGAGAGAGAATCCCAAGCAGGCTCCAAGCTGCCAGTGCAGAGCGTGACATGGGGCTCGATCTCATGAACTGTGAGATCGTGACCTGAGCTGAAATTAAGAGTCCCACACTTAACTGACTGAGCCACCCAGGCACCTTGGATTTGCAATAATTTTTAAATAACTAGACCAAGAAATAAAATCGACAGTGTTTGCTTATTGAGCTTTCATTTTTTATAAGCTTTTAGGTTGAAATTGTAGACGTCAGAAACAATGCAGGATTTAACAAGGAAAGAAACCTTGACCCAATGCAAGTAAAAAAAAAATAATAATAATAATAAATGCTCACCTGAGACGGGAGTCCTTAAAGGTGTCCAGATAGGCAGGGTAACTCCAGCCAATTTTGCTCCCTTTACATCGAAGCTCCAGAGTTTGTCCGGCCGTCAGACTCAGCGTGGCAGCGGGTTTCTGGAAGCGGCCTTTGTCCAGCATTTGGATCATTATTGACTGCGTCTTTGGTGTGGCATCAGCTGCGTCCCTGTCCTTCATTTTAGGAATTTTGGGCTTCGCCTTCTTGTTGGCAGGCTTGATTCTGTTCTCTCCCGGCTCCTTTGGACGCTTGTTCTTTGGAGGCTGTTGGCCGGTAACTAGTACAAACGTGAAGAGAGAACAATGCGCTCAAACCCAGAGGACTCAGCGCGCAAGACAGGCAATTCGGGGGCACCGTTCTCCTACGTGAAAATGATTTTCAGGAAGAGTCGTTTTCTCGGTTCTCTCTCTAGTTGTAAAACAGTGAATACAATGAATAACTGAAAGGGAATGTATGTCAGCTCCGGAGATTTTATTCAAGGGGCACCTGAGTGGCTCAGTCAGTTAAGCATTTGACTTTAGCTCAGGTCGTGATCTCACAGTTTGCAAGTTCAAGCCCCGCGTCGGGCTCTGTGCTGACTGCTCAGAGCCTGGAGCCTGCTTCCAATTCTGTGTGTGTGTCTCTCTCTCTCTGCTCCTCCCCCACTCACGCTCGCTCTCTTTCTCTCTCTCTCTCTCTCTCTCTCAAAAATAAACAGTAAAAAAATAATCAAAGATTTTATTCAAATTCAGCTGAGTGTTGCACATAGGAAGTAAAATTCACACTTACCAAACAAAATGACCATTCCCTCTAGTTCACAATATGTCACAGTCTCTAAGGGACCACAGAGAATGACAGCATCAGAATCATTTCAAGGGCTGTTTCCTGTTCTTGGGGTCTCAGAGTGACCATTGTTCATTCTGAATTTACTGTTTATTATTTTTTTAAGTTTATTTATTTTAAGAGAGCGAGAGTGCAAGATCAGGGGTGGAGGGGGAGAGGGAGAGAGAGAGAAAGAGAAGGAGAGGGAGGACACCCCAAGCAGGCTCCACACTATCAGCGCAGAGCCGGATATGGGGCTTGAACTCAGGAACTGTGAGATCATGACCTGAAGCTGTAATCAAGAGTTGGACACTTAACTGACTGAGCCACCCAGGGGCCCCTGGATTTACTGTTCAAATGCAGGAGCATGTAGTCTGCAGGGAGTGGAGACACACTGAGTAGAAGCACACTCAGAAGATTTCAAACCACTATGGACTTCCTCTCAAATGAGCACGCACAGTGCATTCAGTGTAGACAACGTCCATACAGCGTGCGAAGTTGGGGGAGGAAAAAGCACACACCTGTGCTCATTTACAGCTTCCATATAAGCTCTTAAAAGCTCAACAGTAACTGTAAGGATGGTTTAGAACTTAGCCAACAAAATATTCTGGGGAGAGGATTATTTTATCACCAACATTGTTGATAATTGCAGGCAAAGGTGACAATAAGAAGCTGACCTACCGTGAGTCCACTTTAGTCCTGTTTTTCTTCTCTCTACAGACAACTCACCCCTTACTCCCTGCACTCAGGGAAGACTGTTCCCATTCGCCTGCCGTCGACACGCCTCTGGGCCCCCGAAATCTCCCCTATCCCACATGCCTGCCCAGCTATGCACCTGTGTCCACCCAGCAAGGACGAGAAGACAATGCAGTTTCCGTTTGTCTATCTGCATGAGCTCAAAGGCAACCTCAATACATGTCCACAAAGTTACAAAATGTCCTGGGTCCTGAGGGCTCATGTACGTAAAATTCTCACGTTATAGATTTAAAAATTTAAGAAGGCCCCTAAATGTTAAGTAAGTTGTATACAGCTGGTGACACAATGTGAGTAGAATCCAGGTCTTCTGGCTCATTCCAAGTGCTTACTTCACTACGTTGATAGAAGTATCCTGTATCTATTTTGAAAAAAGAACTCCACAAATCGTGGCTGAGTCAGGGAATTGCAGAGCATTTGCATAAAATGGGGGAAAGTGATTAATCAGGAGAAAACCTTTCCTTTCTTGATGGATGCATTTATTTATGTAGTATTACCAGGGTGTACTTAAGACTTGGGGTGGTCAAATGTACAAAGACATTGAAAGTGGGGTCAAGAGGTGGCAAAAGGTAAGTGTTGCAAGCTCTTATCGCAGAGGCCAGGCAGGTGACAAAACAGGGTGAGTCGCGGGGTCCTGGTGAGGCCGTGCCCCTAAGGGCACCTGCTCCTGCGTCAGCAGACCCCTGTCCTAAGGGAGCACATGCCTAAGGGTCTGATGCCCCCAAAAGATGGGAAAATGTGATGTTCTTATTTATAAATGTCAGAGACTCCATTTTTAGAAACTTGAGGTCTGGATCTCTGAGGTTAGAAGCCAGGCGGTAATTTACCTTGGAGGGTGGGGTGACCAGGAGGGGACAGGAGGGGGATTTCCAGGAACATTCTCTCTTGATCTGGGCTGGTTACATGCTCGTGTGCAGTTTGTGAGCATTCATGGGGCCATACACTTATGTACTAAACACAACTGATTTGGACTCGACTGTGTAACGATAAACTTGGCTTCCTGTGCATGTTTCCCTTTGCCCTTTGAAACAGGAGCCATTCTGACTCCACTTTTAGTTCAGCTGAGCCCAGACTCTGGAACCAAACCCGCTCTAAACCCAGTACCAATCAACATCGGCTGCTGCCTTCCTCAGGTTGTATACCTTAACCCCTTCCGCCTCCGGGCCCTGCTCTTTTCCATGACGTTAGGTCCAGCTGAGACCCTTCTTTCTTTCTCGAGGCCTGAGTCTTGTCATCTCCCATCCTTCCTCTACCCTGGCTGCTCTGGGTCAGGGGCCCTGCTGAGCTCTCTCCGTCCTTCCGGGGAGCAGGGCTGTGTGAGCCCCCGTCTCCAAGACGAGTCCCCAGCACCTGCTGTTGAACCTGCTGTGTGCCAAGACTTCCCCTGGTCCTGCATGTTTCATTTATTTACCCCTAAAGTTCTAATGACAGAAGGAGGTGGGCAGTGGCATACATGCACACATGTCCCCAGCCTTCCTGTAACCCCCGAGAGCATGTCAGAGCAACACGAGTATGCTAATCCAGCAACATAGGTTGTGAACATAAGCCTCAGGTTGGGGATAGAGTAAAAGCCACAGCGCTCTACTTAAGGCAGAAAATTATTAAAGTTTACCATATGATGTCCATTATCCGTGTTCTGCAGGCATTTTGGTCACACTGTGCCTATGGGACTCATGGACTTCCGGGTTGAAGTCTTATATGATGCGTTTTCTTCTTGTAACAGGAAGTCAAGCTATCAGAAACTCCCACAGCTGTCTGCAAATCTTATGGAACTTAGACAACCAGTGTTACTTAACTTCTAAGCTCTCAGATCCTATGGGACTGTGCTACTCAGGAACATTAGATTACCTACTTATGGATAGTATGCATCCAAATATGTGGCATTATCCCTGCAAAGTACTTTGACCTGTTCACCAGATAGACCCACCAATTGATCTAACTATAGTTGGTCCAACTGCCTGAACGCGGAACTGGTCCATAGTTTAAGAGCAATGACACTAAGTTACAGGAGCCACTTAGAGCCACTCAGACAGACCTGGGATTGAATCATTCCCAAATTCTATGTCTAATTTCTTAAACAATATGACTTTTCTGCCTATGTCTAAAAAAGGTCCCAAAATGCTATATTATAGATAAGTGAAACCCCATTACCATTCATTTTTTATATTTACCTCTATTTTTTACAAAAAAGTAGGGTTTTTAAAAATACTTTATTGTCAAGTTGCCTAACATACAGTGTATACAGTGTGCTCTTGATTTTGGGAGTAAATTCCCACGACTCATTGCTCACATACAACATCCAGTGCTCATCCCAACAAGTGCCCTCCTCTATGCCTATCACCCATTTTCCCCTCTCCCCCATTCCACCATCAACCCTCAGTTTGTACTCTGTATTTAAGAGCCTCTTATGGTTTCTGTTAAGCTTCTCAAGTTCCACATATGAGTAAAAACATATGATATGTCTTTCTCTGACTGACTTATTTCACTTAGCATAATACCCTCCGGTTCCATCCACATTGCTGCAAATGGCATGATTTCATTCTTTTTCATTGCCAAGTAATATTCCATTGTATATATGAACCATATCTTCTTTATCCATTCATCAGTTGATGGACATTTAGGCTCTTTCCATAACTTTGCTATTGTTGAAAGCACTGTATAAACATTGGGGTAGATGTGCCCCTGTGCATCAGCACTCCTGTATCCTTTGGATAAATTCCTAGTAGTGCTATTGCTGGTACTGGCACAAAAACAAACACATAGACCAATGGAATAAAATAGAGAAGCCAGAATTGGGCCCACAAATGTATGGCTAACTAACCTTTGACAAAGCAGGAAAGAGTATCCAATGGAAAAAAGACAGCCTCCTTAACAGGTGGTGCTGGGAGAACCAGACAACAGGCAGAAGAATGAAACTGCACCACGTTCTTACACCATATACAAAAATAAACTCAAAATGGATGAAGGACCTGAATGTGAGACAGGAAACTATCAAAAACCCTGGAGGAGAAAGTGGGCAAAAATCTCTTTAATCTCAGCCACAACAATTTCTTGCTCGACAAGTCTCCAAAGGCAAGGGAATACCATTTCATTTTTGAGACTATTACATAGTAGTATATTTTATAGAGAAAAATTCACAAACCATTAAATACTATTCTTGACTTCAGTTCCTAGCTGTCACTTGCGAGCAGTGTGAGATTGGGAAGTTACCTATGCTCTGCCTCTGTTTGCTCATCTGTAAATTGAGAATTATATGATATTCATGACTCTCTCATTGATTGTTGCAGAGATAAACGAGTTAATACATTTAAAATGCTGAGAATAGTGTCTGACTTATAGTAAGTGCTAGCTACTGTTGTTTTGTGACTGTCTTGTGATACCATCTTGTGGTGATCTCCATGATAAACTTGTGATGGAAGCAAAGCAATTATTCTTCCTAATTTACAGGTGAAAAAAACTGAGGTCACAGATGTCAAGCACCTCACCCCAAGGCACTAAGAAGCTAGTAAAAAAACAGATACCTTGGATACCAGGTCTAGAGTCTTCTCAGGTCATTTTATGTCTTGATTCACTTAAAGATTAGCATATCATAATACTTTCTTTTCTTCTTCCTTCCCCCTCTTCCCCACAAATCTCAAGCATAGCATCATTTTCCGAGCGGTTTCTTTGTATGATACACCGCAGGCTTTGGGCAGAAGTTCCAAATCAAACAATGTGATGCCAGGGAGAAGACTAGAAGCTTCCTGGAAAGGCTGGTTCTGCTTTTCCAAGGCATACATTAGAATCCCTAAGCGAGGAGACACTGGTCAAAAGCCTGTCTCCAAAATAAATGAGTAAATGTTACAAAGCAAGAAGTCAGCAGGACAAAGGACTGTAATTCTTCACCACTAACTGAGGCTTGCAATCAAACGTTTAATAAACGTGACCTGAGTATTAACCTCTCTAATTCTATAGAATAGAATTACATTGGAGGAGTTAAAAAAGAAAATAAAAGACAATTCACTAGCAGAATCACTGACAGCTGTTCAGATGAGGTCTCGATATGAACACAGTCATTAACGTAAAGATCTGTAGCTGTTTGCCTTTTTCGTCTCATGGACAGGTAAAGGGAAAGGTCTGACTTGAAGGTAGCATGAAAATAAGCACACTAGAACTTTGCTGAGTAACTCAGGGGCTCCCCAGTGGGTTATATAAACTGATGAACGTGTCCTACTCTAATGTTTTGACTTTTCATGAAACCCCCAAGAATGCATATACTTGGCCAAGAACAAAGCTGAGAAGATGGGAAAGCAAGGAGACTTGGGAGATGAAAATATACAGCTGGGAGCCTTTGCTTTCCTTATTCTTCCCTTCTCTGTTCAAGAGCCTCACTCCAAACACCCTCCTAGCATTTCTTAAAAGAGTAATTTCTAAGAATAAATACTTCTACTCCAGGATAAAGATCTTACCTTGTTAGCTCCTGACTGAGTATACCAGGTAAGTGGACTCTGGCCAAGTGGCCAGCCTCAACTAAGAGTATGCCACAGCAGCTGCCTGTCCAGCCACAACAGGAAGGCACATGCAGCCCGCATGGGGTGATCCTGGAATGTCTGGTTCTGGTCACCAAGAAGGACTGCACTTCTGGGCCCTATAGGACACCATTTACATGACACCAGTTTTTCAAGACTGGGAGGTGTAGCTAATCTACCTATAATATAGAAACAAACACAGAGAGTCCAAGCACGAGGAGACAGAGGAATATGTTCCAAACAAAAGAACAAGGCAAAGCCTTAGATAGAACTAAACAAAATGGAGATATATGCAATCTACCTGGTAAGGAGGTCAAAGTCATGTCTTAAAGATGCTTGCTGGACTTGGGAAAAGAATGGATGAATATGGTGGGTTCTTCAACAATGAGAAAGAAATTTGAAAAAGAACCAATCGAGATGAAGAATACAATCATCACACTCACTAAATTAAAAAATACACTAAAGAGGATTAATAGCAGATTTAAAAATGCAGAAAACTGGGTCAGCAATCTGGAAGCTGGAAATCACATACACACACAAAAGATTTTTAAAAAATGAGGATAACTTAGAAACTTCTAGGACAACATCAAGTGTACTAATACTTGCATTATAAAGGTGCCAGAAGGCAAAGAGAAAAGGACAGAACATTTATTTGAAAAATAATGACTGAAAACATTCCTAACCTGGGGAAGGAAATAGACATCCAAGCCCAAGAAGCACAGAGAGCCCTAACCAAGATGAACCTAAAGATGTCCACACAAAGACACATTAAAATTGAATGTCAAAAATTTAAGATAAAGAGAGAATCTTAAAAGCAGCAAAAGAAAAGCAGCCAGTTGTATAAAAGGGAACATTAAAAGGCTATCTACTGGTTTTTGAACAGAAACTTCACAGGCTACAAGGGGTTGGTACAATATATTTCAAGTACTGAATGAAAAAAAAAACACCAATAACTATACTCTACCCTGCAAGACTATCACTCAAAGTTGAAAAAGAGATAAACAGTTTCCAAGACAAACATGAGTTAAAAGAGTTCATCACCACTAAACTGGACTTACAAGAAATGTTAAAGAGATGTCTTTAAGATGAAAAGGCCATAACCGGAAGAGAATTATGAAAGAAAAAAATCTCACTGGTAAAAGCAAATATATAGTAAAGGGAATTGATCAACCATTTATGAAACTAGTAAAAAGGTTAAAAGACAAAAGTAGTGGGGTGGCCTGGGTGGCTCATTTGGTTAAGTGTCCAACTCCTGATTTTGGTTCAGGTCATGAGCTCACAGTTGTGAGACTAAGCCCCATATTGGGCTCGACCCTGAGTGTGAAGCCTGCTTAGGAGTCTCTCCCTCTCACCCTCTCCCTCTCTCTTCCTCTCTGTCTCTGTCTCTCTCAAAAAAAGAAAAAAGTAGTAAAATCAACTATATTTAAAATAATTATTTAATGGATGCACACAAGAAATAATGTAATATGACATCACATACATAAAATACGGGAAAGATAAAAATGTAATGCAGTGGTCTTAGAATGTGTTCAAACGTAAGCAACCATTAATTTAAAATAGATTGCTATATACATAGGTATCCAGAAACTGAAAACCTGTCATAATTATACTTAAAAAAGAGAGAGAGAGAGATTTCTAAACATAGCACTAAAGAAAAGTCATCACAAGAGAAAAGAGCAAAAGATGGAAAAAGGAACAGAGAGATATATAATGATTATTTATTTATCTTGAGAGAGAGAGAGAGAGAGAGAGAGAGAGAGGGAGGGAGGGAGGGAGGGAGGGAGGGAGGGGGAGAGGGAGAGAAAGTGGGGGGAGGGGCAGAGAGAGGGAGAGAGAGAATCCCAAGCAGGCTCTGTGCTCTCAGCGCAGGACTCAAACTCAAGAACTCATGACCTGAGCCAAAACTAAGAGTCAGACACTTAACCAAATGAGCCCCCCAGGCACCCCAGGAACAGAGAGACCTATAAAAACGACCAGAAAACAGTGAACAAAATGGCAATAAGTACGTATTGGTCAATAATTACTTTAATGTTGACAAATGCTCCAATAAAAACATATAGGATAAGTAAATATACAAAAGACAAACAAACCCCATCTCTATGCTGACTATAAGAGATTCAGTTAAAAGCTAAAGACCCAAACACACAGACTGAAAGTAAGAGATGGAAAAAGGTTATCCATGCAAATGGTTTTTTTTTTTTTTAAAAGAAAGGAACAAAAAGGAAAGCAAAGCAAAGAAATGAAAAGAAAAGCTGGGGTAGCAAAACATATCCGGCAAAAGAGATTCTAAAACAAAAACTGTAAAAGGAGACCAAGAAGGGTAGTCTATAATGATAAAAGCATCAACCTAGCTGGAGGATATATAAATTGTAAAGATCCATGCGCCCAACATGAAAGCACTAAATATCAAAGCAAATTTTAACAGAGCTAGAGGGAGAATTTTGCAGTAATACAGTAAGAGTAGGGGACTAACATACTCACTTATCAATGGGTAGGTCATCCACATATAAAATCAAAAGGAAACAGTGACTTTGAGCAATACATTAGAAGACTTAACAAATATGTACAGAACATTCTATCCCAAAACAACAGAAGACACATTCTTTATGAGTGCACATGGAACATTCACCAGGACAGATCACATGTTAAACCACAAAACAAGTCTAAGTTAAGAAGACTGAAATCATATCAAACATCTTTTCTGACCACAACAGTATGAAACTAGAAATCAATTATGATGGAAAAAAAGCTAGGAAAAAAAAAACCCACAAGCATATGGAGGCTATACAAAATGCTACTAAATAATCAATGGGTTGATAGAGAAATCAAAGAAATAAAAAATACCGGAGACAAATGAAAATTCAAAATGCAATGTTCCAAAATCTATGGGATACAGCAAAAGCAGTTCTAAGCAGAAGTTGATAGAGATAAAGATCTAACTCAAGAAACAAGAAAAGTTTAAAATCTAATCTTATACCTAAGGGAGTTGGTGGGGGGGGGGGAGCCCAAAGTTAGTAGAAGGAAGGAAATAATATATATCATAGTAGAAATAAATGAAATAGAGACTTAAAAAAATACAAAAGATCACTGAAACTAAAAGCTGATTCTTTGAAAAGATAAAGAAAATTGATAAACTTTTAGCCAGACACATGAGAAAAAAGGGGTCAAAATAAAATCAGAATGAAAGAGAAGTTACAACTGACACCACAGATATAAAAATAATTGTAAGAGACTATTATGAGAAATGACAAACTGTGCTACCTAGAAGAAATGGATAAATTTCTAGAAACATATGGTCTTCTAAAATTGAATTAGGAAGAAAGAGAAAATCTGAACAGACTAATTACTAGTAATTAAATTTAATCAGCAATCAAAAAATCCCAACAAACTAAGTCCAGAAGCAGATGGCTTCACTGCTAAATTCTACCAAACATTTAAAGAAGAATTAATACCTAACTTTCACAAACTATTCCAAAATATTAAAGAAGTAATGCTTCCAAATCCATTCTATGAGGCAACTATTACCCTGATATTGAAACCAGACAAAGACATAAAAAAAAAAAAAGAAAATTACAGGCTACTATCCCTCATGAACGTGGACGCAAAAATCCTCAACAAAATATTAGCAAACCACATTCAACACCACATTAAAAGGATTACACACAATGATCCAGTAGGATTTATTCTATAGAATCAAGGATATGTCAATAAATGCAAATCAATCAACATGGTACACCATATAAATAAAAAGAAGGATAAAAACCTGTATGATCATCTCAATAAATGCAGAAAAACATCTGACAAAATTCAACATCTGTTCATGATAAAAAACGTTCAATAAAACAGGTATAGAAGAAACATACCTCAACATAATAAAGCCCATATATGAAAAACCCACAGCTAACATCATACTCAGTGGTGAAAAGCTACAAGCTTTTCTTCTAAGAGCAGGAACACAACTAAGGTGCTATTTCACCATTTTTATTCAAAACACTACAGGGAGTCCTAGCCACAGCAATCAGATATGAAAAATGAATAAAAATCATCCAAATTGATAAGGAAGATGTATCATTGTCTTTATTTGCAGATGACATGGTTTATACACAACAAATGACTAGAACTGATAAATGAATTGAGTAATGTTGCAGGTTACGACATTAATATATAGAAATCTGTTGAGTTTCTATAACACTAATAATAAAGTGAAAGTAATAAGAAAACAATTTCATTTATCATTCCTTCAACAAGAATAAAACACCTAGGAATAAATTTAATAAGAAAGTGAACGACTTACTCTGAAAACTCCAAGACATTGATGAAAGAAAATAAAAATGACACCAATATATGGAAAGATATACTATGTTCATAGACTACAAGAATATTATTAAAATGTACATACTATCTAAAGCAATCTATCCCTATCAAAATATAAACAGCATTTTTCACAGAACTAGAACAAATAATCTTAAAATTTGTATGGAACCACAAAAGATCCTAGATAGCCAAAGCAATCTTGAGAAAGAAAAGCAATGCATCAGGTATTATGCTCCCAGATTTCAAAGTGTACTACAAATATACAGTAATTAAAATAGTGTGGTACAAAAACAGACACACAGAACAATGGAACAGAATAGAGAATCCAGTAGTAAATCCACACTTATATGGTCAATTAACCTAGGAAAAAGGAGCTAAGAATATACAATGGGGAAAAGACTATCTCTTTAAACAATGGTGCTAGGAAAACTAGAGAGCTCCATGTAAAAGAATAAAACTGGACCACTTTCTTACACCATATACAAAAATCAAATTAATATATAAATCATTATATAAAACCAAAATGGATCAAAGCTTTAACTGTAAGACTTGAAACCTTAAAATTCCTAAAAGAAAACATCAGCAGTAAATTCTTAAACATTGGTCTTAGCAATATTTTTTTGGATCTGTCTCTATAGGCAAATGCAACGAAGAAAAAAATGAACAACTGAGTACATCAAACCAAAAAGGTTTGCACAGCAAACTATTAACCAAAGGAAAAGGCAACCTGCTGAATAAGAGAAGATATTTACAAATAATGTATCTGATTAGGGATTAATATCCAAACTACATAAAGAAGTCATACAACTCAAAACCAAAAGAACAGTTGGATTAAAAAATCGGCAGGGACCTGAAGATACTTTTTTCCAAAGATGACGTACAGATCACCAACAGACACATGAGAAAATGTTCGACATCACTAACCATCAGGTTGAAACAGTCAAAACCACGATGAGATAACACCTCACACCAGTCAGAATGTCTAAAATCAACAACACAAGAAACAAAAGGTGTCGGTGAAGATGTAGCAAAAAAGGAACCTTTGTGGATTACTGACGGGAATGTAAATTGATGCAGCCACTATTGAAAACAGTATGAAGTTTCTTCAAAATATTAAAAATGGAGGGCACCTGGGTGGCTCAGTCAGTTAAGTGGATGGCTCTTGGTCTCAGCTCAAGTCATGATCTCACAATTCATGAGTTCAAGCCCCACATTAGGCTCTATGCTGACAGCATGGAGCCTGCTTGGGATTCTCTCTCCCTCTCTCTCTGCCCCTCTCCTGTTCATGCTGACTCTCTCTCTCTCTCTCAAAATAAATAAATTAATTTTAAAAAATTTTTAAATTTTTTTACATTTATTTTTGAGAGACAGAGTGAGACAAGAGTGTGAGGGAGGGGAGGGGCAGAGAGAGAAGGAGACACAGAATCCCAAGCAGACTCCAGGCTCTGAGCAAGCTGTCAGCACAGAGCCTGAAGTGGGGCTTGAACTCACAAACCACGAGGAGAGGTGAACCGTGAGAACATGACCTGAGCCGAAGTCGGACACTAACCAACTGAGCCACCCAGGTGCCCCAAAAAATTTTTAATAAAAATAGAAGTATCATATGATATAGCAACTCCACTTCTGGGTATTTATCTGAAGAAAACTAAAACACTAGTTATAAAATATGTATACACTTCTACATTCATTGCAGCATTATTTATAATAGCCAAGATATGAAAACACCACCAGTGTCCTTTGGTAGATGAATGGACAAAGAAGATGTGTCATAGATAACAGTGGAATGGAACTCAGCCACAAAAAAAAAAATGAAATTATGCCACTTGTGACAACATGGATGGACCTAGAGAATATTATGCTAAGTGTAATAAGTCAGTGCTAGACAAATACTATATGATTTCACTTAAATATGGAATCTAGAAAACAAAACAAAACAGACGCAGACTCATAGATACAGGCAAACAGTCTAGAGGTTACAGAGTGGGGGGGAAACAGGTAAAACAGGTGAAGGAGAATATGAGGTCCAAACCTCCAGAAATAAAGTCAGTCAGTCACAGGGATGTAAATTACCGCGTAGAAAATATAGTCAATAATATGTAATGACCTTGTATGATGACGGATGGTAACTACAGTTACGGTGGTGGGCATTTCATAATGGATATAAATGTTGAATCACTACGTTGTGCACATGAAATTAATATAATACTGTCTGTTAATTATACTTTAATAATAATAATAAAAAGACCTTATTTTGAAATATTATTTAGACTATCCATTAGAACATATTTGATGGCTCTCTTTTTATTTTTTTTCAAGTATAATTGATATATTAGTTTCAGGTGCCCAATGCAAGGACTCAATCTTGGAGTGTATTGTGAAATGATCACACTCTTCTCGAAGTCAGGTTAGCCTGGCTCCCAAAACAGGGCACTGAATTGTTCTTGCTTCTTTGTTTTTTGTATGGCACTGACAACTTCTCAGTCTGTTCAGCAGCCCTTTCTTGTCTTCCTTTCCTGCTGGACCTGAGTCCCAAGGGCCTAATTTTTGCAATTCATCTCAATGGTTCGTGACATTCAATCTCTAAGTGGCCTCGCACAGCCTCCCGGGACGGAGAGCCGCCTTGCCCCGTCCTGACTTTCTCAGCCCCAGCTCTGAATATTCTGTCACTGACTCAGCATTGCCACTTGGAAAGCTGGTAGGCATCTCAAATTGAACGTGTCCAAACTGACCTCTGGACGCCTCTCCAGTCTGGCTCCTTCCCTGGCATCCCTTTACCAGGATATGACAACTCTATTCACCCAGTTGCTCAGGATGAAAACCTCAGAGTCACACATGGTTCTTTTCTTTTTCTCCTAGGCCACAGCAAACCCAGCAGCAAATCCTGTTGGCTTAATAGAACCCGGGCCCAGTCTGTAGGGAGAAGCGCCTATATCCGCTGTGGCAATGCTGGACAAAGCCACTTTGCATGTCAAGTTGCTCCCTAGGCAGGCTCCCGGCCCCCACCCTCGCCCTCCTACCTTTGAAAACATCAGTTGGATCATGGGCACTCCTCTGCTCAAGACCCTCCAATGACCTCCACCTCATTTAGAATAAAGCCCTCAGTCTTCCGGTGCCTATTAGCTTTTGACATTTCCTGTCTCCCTCCAATAGTCCTTCGGCCACACTGACCACTGGGACACCTCGAAGCCGCTGCGCCCCCGTGCCCTTGGCCCTTACGGCTCTTCTTTCAGAAGCCCGCAGCATGGACTTCCCCTCCTTGGCCCTTCCATCCTCTCACCCCATGCTGCATGTTCAGTGCGTCCCGCAAAAACGCAAACCGAAGTCATAACCCCTGGTACCACTGAGCATGACCTTATTTGGAAAAAGGATCTTGGCAGTGGTAACCAAGTTGAGATGATATCATTAGGGTGAGCTCCAATCCAATATGCTGGTGACCTTATAAGAAGAGACACACACAGGAAAATGCCATGGGAAGTCAAAGACACACGGGAGACCAGGTGACCACAGAGGCAGCAATTGGGGTGACGCAGGTGCAAGCCTGGGGACACCAGGGATAGACAGCCCCCAGCAAAAGCCAGGAAGAGGCAGGGAGACCAGAGTGGCAGAGGCAGCAGGTTTCCGAGGACAGAGCTGGACAGGAATAAGTTCTGTCACCCTAAGCCATGCCACATGGCTTGTGACTTGGTCCCAGCAGCCCTAAGAGACTCATACGTCCTGATTATTGATTCTTCGTGCCGCATATCGCTTCCTGAAATTTTGTCTTTTCTTGTTTATCCACTTTGGGTCCTTCTATTAGATTATGGGCAACACAGAGGAAGGACCGAACAACCTTGTCCTGGGAAAGCCATCAACCCCCAGGACTCACGCCCGGGCTGGCGCCCTGCCCCGCCTCCCCACTGCCATCAAACTTTTCTTCTCTTTCTAAGGGTCAGAGATTATTTTGTATGACACACAGATGAGCCAACACCCTCCATGCTTAGAAACATCACGTGAGCTCATAAGTGATGAGAATGTTCACACTTCTTTTTTCATTAGACAGATTTGTGAACTCCTTTCCCCAGGAATACATCAAGACACAAAAATGCTACCGAGTCCTGGTTGAAGAATCACCGGCAGGGTCTCTCTCCTGACCTCCTTAGACATCTAGCTGCACTGCCCTCACATCACAACACTGGGAGCCAAAGTTCTCCCAGACAGAGAACCTTCTCACAGGGCACAAAATAAACCCATGTTAGACTGAAGATCACACTAGCATTGACCCAAGGTCTGGGTGACAAATCCCTTTTTATGGATTTGCTCTTGACCTTAGATTAAAAAAAAAAAATTTATGTAAATAATGAAAAGCTGGTTAAGTGCTGCGATTCTATAGTTTATGTAAAAATAGGACCATAAGGGGCACATGGGTGGCTCAGTCAGTTAAGCGTCTGACTTCAGCTCAGGTCATGATCTCACAGCTCCTGAGTTCAAGCACCATGTCAGGCTCTGTGCTAGCAGCTCACAACCTGGATCCTGTGTGTGTCTCTCTGTTTCTCTCTCAAAAGTAAAGAATTAAAAAAAAATTTTTTTAAATAGCACTATATGGGGCACCTGGGTGGCTCAGTTAGTTAGGTATCCGATTCTCAGGTCATGATCTCACGGTTTGTGAGTTTGAGCCCTGCATGGGGCTCTAAGCTGACAGTGTCAAGCCTGCTTTGGACTCTCTCTCTTCCTTCTCTCTGCCCCCCCTCCAACTCGCTCTCTCAAAATAAATAAACTTGAAAATAAATACAAATAGCACCACATGCAGAAGCTCTGTGGCACATATTCTATACAAATGCTGAAAATCATGTGCTCTGAGCCATGTCTGACGCCGCGTGAGGTCTTGAACTGTCTTCTTGTCTCACTTTCATGCCACAGAAGTCACATGTGCTCGTCTGGCTCCCACTCTTCATCAGAAGAAATAACATTACTTCTTTTTTGTTATTGTTAGAGAATTTTTTCTTTTTAATGCTTATTTTTGAGAGACAGCATGAGCAGGGGAGGGGCAGAAAGAGGAAGACAGGATCTGAAGCAGGTTTTGCGTTGACTGCAGAGACAGCAATGTGGGGCTCGAACTCACAAATTGCGAGGTCATGACCCGAGCCAAAGTTAGAGGTTTAACCCACTGAGCCAACTAGTTGCCCTGAAATAACATTCCTTCTGAAAGTGTATTTTTTTTTAATTTTAAATGTTTATTTATTTTTAAATATTTTTTAATATTTTATTTATTTTTGAGAGACAGTGTGAGCAGGGGAGGGTCAGAGAGAGAGGGAGACACAGAATCTGAAGCAGGCTCCAGGCTCTGAGCTGCCAGCACAGAGCCCGACGTGGGGCTCGAACCCACAAACTGTGAGATCATGACCTGAGCCGAAGCTGGACGCTCAACCAACTGAGCCACTTAGGCTCACGTTTATTTATTTTTGAGAGACAGAGCATGAGTGAGGGAGAAGCAGAGAGATGGAGAGAGAGAGAGGGAGACACAGAATCTGAAGTAAGCTCCAGGCTCTGGGCTGGAACTCATGAACCATGAGATCATGGTTTGAGCTGAAGTCAGCCGATTGAGCCACCTAGGTAGTAATATATTTAATATTTTACTGATAACTAGTATACTTTTAAACACAAAGCTAAAGTACTATATTATCACACCTAAAATGTGTCAATTATTTCCTATAAAATATTCAGTTTGTACTCAACTCTCCCTGTCTCATAAATGTTTATTGTTTATACTATTTACATGTGACTTAACCAGGTGCTAAGGAATTCAGGCCGATGCTTGTAATTATTCTCCTGGTCTGCACACAGTGTGGCCAGAACGACCCGGGAGACAGGCTCCTGAGCCCCAGAGGCAGGCGTCCTGGGTGAGCTATACAACCACGTGAGTGAGCTGTGAAAGTGATTTTGTCCGGCCCTCTGCTGCCTATTCAAAAAATGACACCAGATTCTGCACCTCTGTCACTTCAGCAGTCACATAGAAAGACCTGCCAGGGGCATCTTTAATAGTGTATTTTATTTATTTTAATTAAAATAATTTTTTTGAGAGAGAGAGACAGTGTGAGCTAGAGAGGGTCAGAGAGAGAGGGAGACAGAGAATCAGAAGCAGGCTTCCAGGCTCTGAGCTGTCAGCATAAACCCATGAATCGTGAGATCATGACCTGAGCCGAAATCGGACACCCAACCAACTGGGCCACCCAGGCGCCCCTGTAGTGCATTTTAAAACATGAACCCAGCCAGCTCTTCTCCAGGCAAAGAGAGCTCGCTGCTCCTGGAGCAGAAGCACTTGCGGACACTTTATTCCGCAAGTCTGCAGCCTGAAGGGTCGTCTCCTCAGCTGCCGGCCCCACAACCATCTTGGGCTTTGCAAACTACATTTTTGGGGGGCAAAAGCTTCTAGTTTCACAGGCAATAAAGGAACTAGTTAGGACTGAGTAGTGGTTAAGATGTGAGCCAGGTTGAGACGGCTCCAGGGAGATTGCATAACAGCAAGCAGAACTAAGCAAGAATCGGGGCTTGTAGCTGAGGAATTTCAAGGGAGGTTCCAGAATACCGGGACGGACCCAGGTGCCAAGTGTACTGAACAGATACCACTATTTGAATACATAACGGAGCCATGCAAACAAATGCTAAGTCATATATACACCTATAGATATAATCTCACACACACACACACACACACAAATAAAACCTGACCCTGTGGTTCTGAGTCTAAACAACAGAGTGGGCCCAGGATACACACACACGAATCACACGAATATCCGTCTAAGCCTTAGGCAAATCTTGCTGGATTCAAGCCCAGTGGTGTGCGAAACAAATCCAGGACTTCGGCTGGGAAGAGGTGGTCACTCAAGTGTGCCAGAGAATCAGCAAAGGTGATTGCTAAGGTGGCCCCCGCCCTTGGAAGCCGATCCCCTGGGAGAACGCTCGCGCCCAGGAGGTGGGAGCGATCCAGCGCTCCCGCGCCACCTCCCAGAACGACACGTTGACACTGGGGGCCGGACCAGGCGCTGGCAGGGGATGCTCGGTTCGCCAGCCGAGCGCTTTCCGGGAGCGCTGGGCGTTCTTGGTGGGAATCCGCAGGGTCGGGGTAGTTACCACTATCCCAGGGGAGCGCAGGGGAGGTGGAAAGAGGGAGGTAAGACACCGCAGGTGTACCCCGGCAGGGTCAAGGTCAGGTTAGAGAAAGAGCTGGCTGGAGGAGTGTCGGCTGGGGGAGGATATGGGTTGGGGGTCGAGGCTAAAGTAGCCCCCGCCCAGGGTCACTCACCATCCTCCAGCGCTTCGTGCAGGAGCAGAAGACCAAGCAGCAGCCAAACCTTCATCCTAAGGGGAAGGGGCGCGGGCAGAGGTGCGGGACCGCGGTCGGAGGAGCACCCGACAGCACAGGGCGAGGGCAGGGGCGCAGCGGGAGGAGGCGGCAGGCGAGGGGCGTGTCGGGGCGGGCGTCTGGGACGCCACAGCTGAAGGATTCGGTTTCCTGAGGTGGAACCCAGTTTGGGGAAAAAGTGTGGTTTTTTCCCTCTTAGTTCTGTGTAATGTGACCTCTCCTGCCCCCTGGCGGAGCAGTGGAGAGAGGCGCTTTCTCGTGCGCTGAGCGCAAGGGGCTGTGGGCAAGATGTCAATTACCAAAGTCGCTTCTGGAGTTTCTCCAGCTGGGCTGTTTACCTAGTTCACTAACGTGAGCGAGGCCCAGTGTGATCCTGCAGGTACTGATGGGGTCACGTTTAACCATAATTGCCCAAACGTCACCAGCATTCTCCCCACCTGCTCAGGCAGAGCCTTAATGCTCTGTCAAAAGTGCTCTCTAAATATTTGTTCATTGCCAGGTCTGCCCTTGAGCTAACAAACCATTACCTGCAGCTATTTTCGCTGTTCCGCTGTGTCAGGGCAGAAGTGGGCTGCCCAGCTTCAGCTGGACACCAACTTCTCCCCCGCAGCTGAGATGTTAGAACTCTGGGGCTCCCAAATGGGGAAGCTGGCCTTCCATCAAAGGGACCCGCAGCAAGCCAGCTCCTTCCTTAATATCCCAGGAGAGATTTTGGAGAAATGACGACATCCTTATATTCACAAGTCCCACTGCACAACACTCAGGTGTTCAGGCCAGACTGTGCCAGAAACAGTTCCAAGAAATAACATCCGTGCCCCTGGCCCCGCACCACATACATACACGTCTTTCCCTCTGAGTCAAAATCAGTACTCTGAGATTGTTTTAAATGTAGTAGCTCTATTCTCCCAGAAGGCTCTGCAGTTCTAGCAAATTCTTTCCCAGCCCTTTCAGGTTAGGAAACCCAGAGAGATTAAATGGTGCTCCATGGACCCTCTGTATGCTTATTAGGAAGCACGCTAAGGAGGTAATTAAAATGAAAAGGAAAAAGTATTGGGGCACCTGGGTGGCTCGGTGGGTTAAGCTTCTGACTTTGGCTCAGGTCATGATCTCACAGTTCGTGTATTGGAGCCATGCATCCCGCTCTGTGCTGACGGCCTGGAGCCTGGGGCCTGCTTTGGATCCTGTGTGTCTCTCTCTCTCCCTCACTTGTGCATGCACAGGCTAGCTCTCATGCTTGCCCTCTCTCTCAAAAATAAACTTAAAAGAAAAGGAAAAAATATTGCAAACAAAATTATAATTAACTGCCAAGTGGTATATACTATAGTGGGGAAGTTCAGAGGGGTGGGAAATCCAGAGCTAGGGCTTGAGTTTGGAGACCATAGGTGGGTGGGGAGGGGGCAGGAATGCATCATCTCTGATTCCTTGGCTGGTGGTCAGGACAGTATGCGCCAAGGCACAAAGTATACACCTGGCTCTGTGGTGCGGGCTGGCCAGACTGAAGGGTAGCTCAGCTGTGGGAGCCGAGTGGGAAGGAGTCTGAAGCAGGAGTCGGGAGCTACGGAAGGCGGGCTATGGTGGGGTGCAGGATTGGGGCGTTCGTGCACCTCTCTGCAGAGAGGCTCACCACTGATGAGCTTGCAGACTCCTGTGATGAAAGCCCCCGGCAGGTACAGGCAGGCGGGGGCATTCCCCCAGGTGGGGAGCAGGCTCTGGGCTAACAGTCCTCTTATTTCAAACAATACTATCAGAGTGAGCTTGATTCCAAACAACAGGAAGGGGACTTTCCCCTCAACCCGCAAGGGGAGAATTTTAGCACAAACTAGTGCTTATCAGCCACTTCAAGCCAGAGGAACCAAGACTTCCACCTTCTGTCACCTGTTTCTCTTGGTGCCACTCTGGTGCCCACTTTGCTAGTCCCTGAGTGCATAGGAGAGAACAGTTTCCTGGGAATGTGGGAGACCGAGGTCAGGGGCTGACACTGCCACTAGCTCTCAGCTCCTCCCCCAACTCTCCTACCCTCTCTAGAGTGGGGCTCTCTCGTTGGTAGAGGGAGGGTGCTGGAAGATTGTTTCAGTAAGTGTTTACTGTGTGTTTCTTATTATGAAGGTGGAGCATCCTCCCTCGCCTCACTGCCCTGTCCACGCCCACCTGCCCCTCCGTCTTGCACCCCAATCCTCAGCAATTACATCTATCCGTGAATGATACTCTAAAAATCTAACCCAACTGAAACCTTTCAAAGGCCCTCCAGCAAGGCTGAGACTCCCAAGTTCACAATCCTGCTGGCCTCTCTTGGTGCCACTCCCTGTCCTGCCCGCCACACTAACAGCACACTGCCCTTGCCCACCCCCCAGCCATCATGAGGGTCCACTGCTCCTGTGGCTCCCCCTGTCACAGAACCCCTTCCCCTGTTTTACCGCCTGCCCACCCTCTCACCACGCCCCAACGTCTGGCCTCACTCCCCCTCTAAGACTTGGTTCAGACCTCGCCTCCTCCCAGCTGGTCTGAGCACTTCTCTGATAATAAAAACTTCCATCTTAGAAAAAAAGGCAGCTTTTAGCCATGAATCTGGTTATGCTTCTTTCTCCTGTACTAATTTATGAGTTCAAGGGCAGGAAGTGCATCTGGCTTAATGTCCTACTCCACCACCAGGTTCTGGAAAATAACAACTATTTGTTAGGAACTTACTGTGTTCCACGTGGTGTGTTTCTCATTGATCTAGTCAGCAGGTGGTAGGCTGTGCTGTTACCATCGTCTCCGTTTTATGGATGCAGGAGCCCCAAGGTAGACGTGCAGCAGAGCATCATCCAGGCTTTGTCTGGCCCCCAAGTCTGTGGGTCTAACCCCTCATTCTGCTGGTTAAAATGAGCTGTTGAAATCAGTAGGAATAAAAGCTATCAAACGGGCATGCCTGACCTGTAAACTGGAGACGCCACCAAGTTGTGGGTCTTAAACTCCCGAGACTAGAGGCGAATACATGATGACTTGCCTCAGTGTTGTGCGAGATGGCAAGCCAACAGAGGAGCGGAACTGGGCAGGCTTCCGCGGAGACGGGAAACACACACTCTGCTCCTCCTTGGTAAGAGCCCGCCATTGAAGCAGCCCTTAGAAGAACAAAGCTAGAGCGTTAACAGACTGTTAAAAAGCCAAACACAGACCGGAATGAAGGTTGAGGATTCCTGGGAGGCTCAGACACGAGGAGAGTCCAGAGTTACCCAGGAGCTCTTCCCAGCAGCCTCTGCGGGTTGTTCACGAGGAAAAGAGACAAAATGGCCCCACATGGGAAGAGGACTGGCTTTAATGAAGAGCTGCACTCAGCTGCCCCACCTGTGTTTACTTTTATTTAAAAAATGGGCTTTTTTTTCCCTTAAAAATTACTCAGTTAACCCACTTAAAAATATTTTAAACTGCCACAGAATTATATAGGACAGAAAATGATAAAAAAAAAAAACACAGTAAAACGCTTTTTCATGTCCCCTCCCCTTCCTACTGGCTATAAAATACTGCATAGGAAAGACGCACCATAGTTTAATTGTTGATAGCTAGTTTGGTTGTTTCAAACACTGTCTTACAAAAAATACTGCTGTAACTATTGTGATCCAAATATCTTGATGCTCATGAACATTCTATAAGATAGATACCTAGAAATTAAATTATTTAGCCAATGGTTATCATATTTAGCATTTTTGGTGAACTCTGCCAATTTGAGAAGCTGTCCCTATTTACAACCAATTCCACTTTCCTTGGGAGCACCCCCACCAGGACTGGATGCAGTCATGCTATTCAATTTTTACAACCTGTGGGTGGGGGTGGGGAGTCTCATTATGCTCTCTTTTTTTTTAACTTTTATTTATTTGAAAGACAGAGGGAGCAAGCAGAGGAGGGGCATAGGGAGAGGGAGAAAGAGAATCCCAAGCAGGCTCCACACTGCCAGCACAGAGCCCAGTGAAGGGCTCGGCTCCAGCTCACCAACTGCGAGATCATGAACTGAACTGAAATCAAGAGTCCGGCGCTTGACCCACTGAGCCACCCAGGTGCCCTTAACTATGCTCTTTTAATTCCCATTCCTCTGGTTACTATTGAGAATGAGCATGTTACTGTGTTTTTATTAGCCACTTGTATTTGCCAATTTTTGAAAATTGAGTTATTTTTATTATTGTCTTAACAATAGTAGGATCTGAACATATTCTGGCTACTAAGCTCTTGGGGGGCATACATATTGCAGACATTGTGGTCTAATCCTGTGCTGGTGTTTTAGTTTTGTTAATGGCACCTTTCTTCAAACAATTACAACCAATGTGTAAGCAATTGCATTTTCAGGAACTTCTTTCATGGCTTCTGGGTTTTATATCTCCTTAGGTAGGTCTTCTCTGCCCCTAATTATCCAGCTGTTTTATATTTCCATCTAAAACTTTCATAATTTTGTTGTCACGTTTGATCCTTAAGCCCATCTATAGTTTTTTCTTTTTTTAGTATCACAAGTTAGAATTTTTTGGTGTTTCCATTTGGATGGTCAATGTCACACTATCATTTGTTAAAAGGTTGGTCCTTTTTCTGTCTTTTTGGATTGACTTCTAGTGTGTATTAAATTACACATGTATATGGATCTGTTTCTGTTCTGTGTTTATTGATTTCTTTATACCTATAGAAATATCAGATTGCATTAATTGGTACTGATTTATAGTATGTTTTGTCATTTGTTTGGGCCCCCATCATGTGTTAACTATTATTGTACAACCTCTCCAAAGAGGACATCCAGATGGCCAACAGATACATGAAACGATGCTCAGCGTCACTCATGATCAGGGAAACACAAATCAAACCACACTGAGATACCACCTCACACCAGTCAGAGTAGTTAAAATGAACAAATCAGGAGACTATAGATGCTGATGAGAATGTGAAGAAATGGGCACCTTCCTACACTATTGGTGGGAATGGAAACTGGTTCAGCCGCTATGGAAAACAGTGTGGAGGTTCCTCAAAAAACTATCAGTAGAACTCCCCTGTGACCCAGAAATAGCACTGCTAGGGATTTACCCAAGGGATACAGAAGTTCTCATGCACAGGAGCACATGCACCCCAATGTTCATAGCAGCACTGTCAACAATAGCCAAATCATGGAAAGAGCCTAAATGTCCATCACCTGACGAATGGGTCAAGAAGATGTGGTTTATCTATACAATGGAGCACTACATGGCTATGAGAAAGAATGACATATGGCCATTTGTAGCAACATGGATGGAACTCGAAGGTGTTATGCTAAGTGAAATGAGTCCGGCAGAGAAGGACAGACACCATATGTTTTCACTTATAAGTGGAACAGAAGAAATTTAACAGAGGACCATGGGGGAGGGGAGAAAAGATAGTAGGGGAGAGGGAGGAAGGCCAACTCTTGAATATTGAGAACAAACTGAGAGCTGATGGGAGTGGGGAAGAGGGGAAAGGGAGGTGATGGGCATGGAGGAGGGCACTTGTTGGGATGAGCACTGAGTGTTATATGGAAACCAACTTGACAATAAACTGTAAAAGAAAAAATATCATTGTACATTTTCTCTTCCAGGCAAAGTTTGGAATCAGCTTGTCAATCCCCATAAAAATTTTACTGTGTTTTGATGATGATTGCACTGAATTTATGTTTTGGGGGAAGAATGGTGATGTTTACAACATTGAGTCTTCCCTTCCAGGAATGTGATAATGTATTGTCACTTTCAACTTATTCAAGTCTACTTTTATGTCCCCATAATATTTTATAATTGGTTAATACTGGTATTAGGACAACAATTTTAGAATTCTGCATTCTCACGTATATTTTGCATCAAATACTCTTTAGCTAAGTGTTGGCTACATAAACGTGTGTGTGTGAGAGTGTGTGCAACTACATAAACACTTATATAGTTAGGTTCACATAGTCATAATCTTTCCATGTAAGTCTTGCTTGCTAGTAACAAGCAATAATAATATGCAAGGCTTATTTCTTATTTTTGCTTGCTCATTTGTTTTGCTATTATGAAGGACTCTCCCCCAGTACATTGTCACATTGATTAACTGGTATGTCAAAACTAAATTGGAATTCTGCTTTCCCAGCCTCTTCCATATCACATACACCTTAGATAAATTTAGGTACCTCACCTTATCTGAGGTCTGCGTTATGTGCTGAACTGTGTTATTTCCTCCTTCCAAAACTTAAATGTTGAAGTCCTAACCTCCAGCACTTCAGAATGTGGCTGTATTTGGAAATAGGGTCTTTAAAGAGTAACTAAATTAAAGTGGGGTCATTAAAGGGAGTCCTAAACCAGTATCATGGATACAGGAGTAAACCTAGATGCAGATACAGACACAGAGGGAAGACCAGGCGGAGATACCAGAAGACAGCCATCTACAAAGCAAGGACAGGCTCAGAAGAAACTAATCTTGCCCACGTCTTGATCTCAGACTTCCAGCTTCCAGAGCTGTGAGAATATACTTCTGTTGTTTAAGTCATGAGTCTGTGGGACCTCGTTATGTCAGCACCAGGGAACATGTAGTCGATTTGGATGGGAGTGAAAGTGACCAGAAATAAAGAGGCTTTTCCAAGACATCTAACTGCTTAATCACAAGCTTATTATCCTCGAATGGGGCAATCTCCAGATGACTGGATCTGAAAAATAAAACTGGGCAAGTTGTATTTTTTAGGGGTTGAATTTCATTGTAAAAACCCATTTGCCGCTTCTCTGGGGTGAGAAAGAATTTTATTTCTAGAATCTCTGTTTGCCTTGGTCTTTGCATTCTTTCTCCCAATAATTGCTGGAATATCAGCCAATTAAAATAAGCATTTACTTACAGCTCCAAGTCAAATACAACTTGAAGCCTGGTTTCCTAAGGCATGATTAATTTTTGTGTGTTTGTATCCGGTCACCTCAATGGACCCTCTTATTAATCCAAATAGTTTTCTATTGATCTCTTGGGTTTTTAGATCAATGATCATATTACCTGCAACACCCACTGTTTCTTTATTAGCTGCTGCCTGCCTGTGGCTTCCACCTCGCTGGTGCGGTAGGCTTTAGTGTTTGTAATCCACTGACCCACAGTCTCGTGAAGCTCAGAGGGGCTCGGGGATGGAACAAGTCCGGGACTCCAAGCCTTCCCTGAACCATCAGCTGTCTCCTACTGTGGGAAGAGAGGAGGCTGAAAACACAGCAATGGCCTTTTAAAAATAGGACCTAGGCCTTTCTCTGAAGAGCTGGGGCCTTAGCACCCCCCTCCTCCCGCCCCGGCACTGCCTTAACAACTGAAGAGCTGGAGAGAAAAGAGGAGTAGCAGAAGGGAGAAGCAAAAATCAGGAAGTGGAAGGACAAGTGAGTGCCAGGCTGTACCCGTAGTTCTAGAGAAGCATATTTCTTTCAGTTGTCTTTAAAAGCACAATTGATATGTAATGTGTATCTCATGGCTGATGAGACATGGTACCGGCAATTCCTTCAGGTTACCGAGGGCCAGAGTGAAAAAGTAGCACTTCCTTTACTATTTCCTTGTGATTTTGTAGGTCGCATTTTCATTATAAATTAATGATCATTTTCTATGACTCCTCTGTCCTGAAAAATCTCTGTTCCCTCAATTTTTCCTGTCCCCTTCAAAGGCCTATATTTTGGGCATCCACTCCCCACCCCCCAAATCAGGACATTTCTCTCCTCTAACTGGTTTTTACTAGCCATAGACATACAAACAAGATGAATATATATTTTTAAATTAATATCTCAAGGTTTTAGCAGCAGCCAATGTTAATGGTTTTAAATACAGCTCTGAAAATTTAACAGAATGCCAATTGTCGATGCCCCCACAGCCACTCACTGAGAGACAAGTCAGATCCCAGAAGTTGGTAGAACTTTCCCAGCTCCAGGATTTAGCAGCTGTAAGATGTATTGCGTCTGTTGGTAACATGAGCCTGTAAATGGCTAGGGGAAGAGGGACAACTCTAAGCTATGATGTAAGTGAACTGAAGCCTCCATTCTCTCTGTCCTTTTCTTCATTTAATAGTAGGCTGTCAACTATCCTTGTGTATTTGGTTTCTCCTGCTTACTTGCTCATTTTGACAGTGTCTTCTGTTGTTTAAAACTTGGTGCCAAGTCAACGTTTCAGCCCGAGAACAATGGCATTTTAAGTCTCATTTCTACCAGGGTAATGAAACCCTTGGCCCTTGCTTGAAGAAATGGCAGACGTCAGTGCACAGACGGGGGAAGATGGTGGAATCCTGGAGACTCAGCCACTGGGGAGCCCCAGAAATGAATCACGACCGTGGTATGGTCCTTGTAGGTTAAGGGACCCAGGGCCCAGAAACAAGCTCGCTCCCCTTCATGGAGACACGGGCCCACCTTGGGCTGTGGCATACTTACTCCTGGGTAGATCTGCTGACCTTTCTCTTCATGTTGGCTGTGCCACTTTTAGAGAGCAACAAGGATTCTCTACTCAGCCTTTACTAGAAAAGTTCAAGTAAGTAAATCAGTATGGAGCTGAGTTTCTTTCTGGATAGTTTCATCTCTTTTTTGACCTACTCTAAACAAGCTGAGATAATGTGGTAATAGGTTATTTTTCTATGTCTTTGAGATTTTTTTTGGGGAGATATTTTATGGGATGAAATGAATCACTTTTTCCGCACAGGGACTTCTCAGTACAATCTCTTAGCAATCCATGGGCTTTGAGCCCTCTGCCTGAAAAGGAAGCCTATCTGTGTTCTTCTTTAAAGAACACTAAGGAGATGGTGTTCTTATTGCCATGGACTCCTGGCTGGACCCAGACACAGTTCCTGGGGGATTACTGCCTTCATGTGACCCCAAGGGACCAGGCAGATGTGGGTCAGCAGCACCTAGTAACAATCCTAATAGCCAACAGTAGATAAATTGGGTTTGAGGCTTCTGCTTGGCAAATATTTTGATGTTTCAGCTTGGATTTCAATGCTGGCTAAACTGATACTGCCGTTTTCTTATTTCAACATGCTATTCCCTCCAACTTAGTAAAATCCATGGGAATTAAGTATATGCACAAAGACATTTCAAAATTAATGAACTAATTCAAGAGATTTGCAATTTTAAATAACTTTGAGCCATGTCCGAAAGCTCTTTGAATCCTGCCTCCCAGAGGGTCAAGAGGGTTGGAGTTGGTAAGATTTATTATACTGTAAAAAATTTAGTCGTACATCACTGATTGTCAATTATTAAAGGCTACGGTGTGCTAAGGAGAACGCGGAGACAGGACTTTCTTGCAGATAAAAGCAGTGATGAAAAGACAGCAGTTGAAGTGGGAGGAGCCCAGCTCTTTGGTCCTGGGATATGGTGCTTCACGAGCAGGTGCTATTTTTTGGAATGTGCCATGAGGATTGAGGATATGTGAAAACATGTCTTTTATCTTACAGGACCGGGTGGTCCTCAGGCTGCCAGGTGAGTATTCTTGACAATAAAATCATTTCCATTTACATTGCACCGTATTTCTGAGTTTAAAGGTTCCCCTCATCCCCCCCCCCCAAAGTTTACATTAGGTAAGTATATGACACGTATGCTTTTGATATGTGTGATACATACACATATTATCGTAAGTCATATTACAATTTATTTAAAAAGTACATGGTCACATTAGAAAGCATATTTTACAGTGGCAAAGCAGCAATAGTTTTTATTTATTACACTTCTAAAACGTAATCCAACATTATAAGTAAAAAGGAACTCTGATTATCATTTAAAACATTTAAATTTGAAATTATCTACTAAACAGAAAATCTTTACATTCAGACAAGGGCAATGTATCTGTTGGTGTTTTACAGACACAGAGTTTCTGTAGGTTTGGGTCCTACCAATAGTTCCTGTTAAGTACAATGACGACAAAACAGAGCAGTAGAGCACGGGGGCGGCTGTGGCGGACACCAATGAGGAAAAGCCCCTTAACCAGGCCTGGCCAGTGACCCCGCCCTGTTGGCGATACCAGCTGAGCCCAGGGCCCGTGCACTTCCCACCTCAAGGCTGTCAGTGCCCGTGTGGGGACTGCAGTGGCCCGACCCTGTGGGACCAGTTCCAGGAAGCAGCCGTCCTTTCCAGGAGTCCTTACCATTCACCTTGATGTGTCCATGGGATATTCGGACCCCACCCTCCTCACGTGCACGTGACGTCTCTCACTTCGTATCCCAGCCTATCATCCCAAGACCCCACCCGACAAGGCTAGCTCTAGGCTAGCTCTAGATGCTTAAACATGACAGGCTGCCTGACCCTAGAACCAGCCCGGGCCCCTGGTCATGTTCCCCGCGGGACACCAGTGGTCAGTGAGGGGCCTTTCAGGCCAGATTAAGGTGGTGGCTTCGGCCAGGGCGAAGAAAAGCGAAGGATATTTATTACTCACCACCGACAGGGCTGCCGTGTGGGCCGAGCCAGCACAAGACACGTCTGAAATCAGTAAGACTAAACTGTGTACATATAAACAATACTGAATGTTACAACAACCAACAACCACAAAAACAGAGCAGGCCTCTCAAAATCCAGAAATCAGAAATCCATTTTAAAATGTTTAAATATAATTATACAAAGAGAAAAAAATAATCGCAGCTAAACCACAAAGTTAAGCAACCTTATTTGCAAATCTACAGGACTGAGAAATGACCTGTGCTGGCATTATTTGCTACTTGAACTTTGGTACTTTTCCCCTTGATATTTTAGGACATGTCAGAGAACGTTAAGTAGGAAATGTACAGAGAAGGCACTATTTTGGCAGTAGCAAAAAGAAAAAAAAAAGAAAACTTAATCCCCTCTCTCCCTACCCCCAAATTCACGCTGATCATGTGAATTTTAAGACTCCATGACGTACATTCTAAACCCAGTCCTTTAAAATACCGGGCGGATGTAGTTTGGGTGTTAACCGCGGAGCTTGCAGCACATCAGGAGACAATCAGGCAGTGGTGTCACGAGGGAAAGCTGGCATCTTGGCACAACTTCTCGAAGAAAGAAGACTAATCTGCTCGTGTGGCATTATCAGGACCGCGGGGCAGACACTTGCCTCGCTCTCCCTGCTAAGCATTCACATTAGTTTAGAAAATAACTCAGTAAATATAGACTGATTCAATATATGGTTAACAACTGCCAGGACTCAGCACATACATTGGTAATTTAAAAAGAAGTTTTAAAAAATCCTTTATTCATAAAATTAAAAGAGAGGCTTTTGTATTTTAAAGGAAAATAATTCTGAAACAGATATTTTCTATTAACTATGGATGGGAACAGTGAAGTTCATTTTTTTCTCTAAAGTATATACCCCAGAGAATGGTTTTGGTCTTAGGAAGTTTTTTTGATGTTTATCTCTGGGGAAAATGTGGGTAGCAATCATCTACCTGTATCTCGGTATTTATCAAAAGTTCTAATACAAGTTTTCTCGTAAGTTGTTTTAAATTTGAATTTGTACAGCTACAAATAGAGAGTAGGCACTGCCTTCATATGGTTACTCATAAGTCATCTCTCCCCTTTTTTTCAAGACCATAAATAACGGTGCTATTATAAGTTTCTCACTGAAAATGTTAAGACAGTGTATTTCCTGGTGGAGGAAAGAAAAGTAACTTAAACTGTATTCACTCAGCCATGACTAAGAGAATATGTGGTATGTATTTTTTCATTCCTGGAGAGGAGTTTATGTGAGTGTGACTGATGACCAGTCAAATCTAAACAAAACATTTTGGTAATCCTAAGAAAGCAAAAGCAGGATTTAGTTCTTAATATGAATGTAGATGTAGGAGTGGGGGGGGGGTTGGTAAAGGAGCCAGTAGTACTGCTTTTACTAATAAACAGAGCGAGACAGAGAGTCCGGAAAGGCGCCCCAGAAACAAGTAAACAGAAATTCCCTAACACCTCCTTCCCCTGCTCCATCTCAGATTATAAAGCACCTGTTAAAATGTACTAGAGTTTAGTGATTCCATATTATATTATAAATATATCCTTCTTAAAGAATCTATAGAAAATACCATACATATAAAATTGCTGTATATTGCAAAATAGTTTAAAACCTAAAAATTTTGTATATGCATACCGATCCATATAAAACGTTATTTTTTCTCCACATCAATTGGGTTTTCTTTAAATCCATATAATGGTATTGTTTCCAAACCCCATCATAAACCCAACCGACTTATACACTTTTTGAAATACACAGACATACACACATATATACACACACTCATACAGGGATATGAGCACATATTTGAGTCTTCACAGAAAAAAAGCAGTCACTGTCAAAGCATCTTTTCATAGATATTTATGTTTGCCAAGTGTTCTAATGTGGAAAAATAATGTTTAACTAAATTCTGCTCCTAATTGAACACAGTGGGCATAATAGTTTTAGCTGCCTATCACATTCTAAATAAATTTCTTGATTTTGTTACAGTAAAATACCTAAACATTTATATACGAAATTCCTTATGTTCCCTGTGTTAAGGGCCTATTCTAGATTGATTCTAGAATAAAAGGGGTTGCTCAGTGTGCTACTCTCACAGCAAGGACTTGTGATCATACCCAAGGTCCTTACAAAAATATTTTTACCCCTTGCATATCCAACTCTTCCTCTCTAGGAAAACATGCTTGAAAGAGAATTCCGGGCTTCAGATCTTCCCATGTGCACCCTGGAAACTGTGGAATGTCAGTACTGAGTTCTAGGTCAGGGATGCTGCAACACTAGCAGCCAGGAACCCAGGCGCTCGACCTGGTTCCCGGACATGTAATCACAAGAAGCTCTTGGTTTGACAGAACAATCACAACTTGCTTTTCAATGGCATCAGTGAAATAACTGATCTCTTGGAAGTGCTGTCAGAAAACAAATGTTTTCCTTGCCTTTCGATTAAGCTGGTCAACTGGCATGCCTGACAACATACATCCTGGGAATCTAACCCATGTATGTAACATACACACACATGTCGTTAGCCTCTAGCCTCAGCTAGCAAACCATGTAATTATTTGTAAGAAAAACAATTCATGAGGAGCAATGCACACTGCAGAGAAATAGTCCACGATTAGAGAATCCTACGAAGTAAAATATAGTAGAGAATCTAACATGTAAAAACTAATCATTTACTTATATAAAGGTTACTGTGTTTATATAGCTTTAATTCAATTGGGTTACATTTTTTGGAGGCTGGAGGTCTTAAATAATCATGTACTTAACCAAAATATTTTATTCCCCAATCACTGCTGGGTTATTATAGAATACTAGAGTTCTTATTAACAGATTTAGTGTGGTCAATTAAAAATAAATGAGATAAAAAGTGCCAAACAATTTATGGGATTGGGAGAAGAAACATTCCTGAATGTTTCCAAAAGAAACATCAAAGGCAAATTGGATCCAAACCCTTCAAACTGGGTCAAATGAAATTTAATATCTGAATAGGCACTTTAAACTCAGAACAGGGGAATTTTTTCTTCCCATGTCCCTTCAGTTCTCCTCTTTGGCATGTAATAAAGACATACTTTGCTACTATAGCCCTTCATATCTAGGGCAAAAGACAAAATAACAGAAACAAAGGAGTGAAATCTGTACCTGAGATTGAAAAAAAAAAACTAAACTAAGATTAGTTTATTAAGTAATGGAAAAAAGTGTGAATCATTCCGACTGTCTGATCTAGAAGATTCTACTGGCTTATTTTAAGTGACTTTAAAGACAGGATGTTTAGTGTCGACTTTTCCAAGCTTAGGTCTAACTCTGATTTTCAAATATACCCTTGTCACTGCCACTTACTCGCGCTTTCTGGCCACGGGGACCAGCTTCACTTTCTAGCATAAAGGGCCCCATGTAGGTCCCCCATACTGCTCTCTGGCCCTGACTGGACTGAGGGGCACACAGCACTCACAGCGGGTGAAGTCTTCATATATAAGGAGCACATCTCTTAAAAAAGACAGCGGTTGAAAAGGTCCCGTCGGGTGACACGGAACGCCACTCTCGCCCTGTGTGGTATGTGGCAGATACAAACCCCTGTGGTGGATGAAGTTTGGGCAAACTCCCATACTTTGTAGACAAAAAGTCTGTGATAAAAGACTGTGATGGCAGTCATAAGTCACAGAAAAGGCTCATCTGTTATCCCCGCTTCTTGCTCCTGACCAACGGCAGACACCAAGATGGGTAACTACATTTTTAGCATGTTCTAATTGACATTAGTGAAACCTAGTAGAGAAAAGCAACAGATATGTCCCCAAATGCAGCAGGCACATACGAAACACTTCTCTGTTCAGTGATTGCCTCCATTAAAGTATGTGCTACAAGCCACCAATTAATGACAACACCAGAAAAATGTAATGCGGTAGTGGTAAAACACAACCAACTTTCAACAGTCACAGACCCCACCACACACACACACACACACACACACACACACACACACACACACACACACACTCCCACTATTTGGGGGATATTCACCGCTGAGGGAGAGCTTGGGAGGTCTCCCCAGGTACATAATTCACCATCTGAGGAGGTGCTGTCCAGGAAAGTATAAGTTAGGGTGAAGGGACTATGCTTGCAGCAAACCCACGGCAACCCAGCACGACGCTGACACTCTGTCACGGTTTACTCCACGGAGGACAGGTACGTCAGGACTGTGGACAAGCTCGGCGCCTGCAAGCGTTAGCATTCGCTCGTCTTTTCGTGGAACATGAAAGGCAAACTCAGGTTTCTTTGGTGATGGTCATTGGCTTGAATGGCAGATTTTTCTTCTGCTGCCGCATGAATGTTGTCTGAGTAAGTCTCTTCTTCATCTTCTCCGCCCTTCGGATTGCCTTCCAGGCTGTGTCTAATGCCATAAGCGAAGTAGATCAGGAAACCTTTTTGAGGGAGGAAAATAAATCAGTGTTTTAAGCATGTCAGAAAATGTCTGAATGTGGAAAGTTTAATATAGAACTTAATATTCTGCCTTCTCTTTCTGGGCTATTTTAGGACAGAACGCAAGAGGATTTCCCTGCATCAGGTCCCTGATGGACGCTTTCCCAGCACAATGTGGTTCTCCATTTTTAACATCCAATCTTTATAGAACGTATGTTTCTGTCAATAAGTGTTTTCAGACATTTATGTCAAAAAATGTATTTATTTTCTCAAAACTCAATACTACAGTCTAAACAAAAGGACGGGGGAGGGGGTAAACCTCAAAATGACATCCCAAACACAGGTGGGGGGTCAGAGTCACAGTGAGGTACTTTGGAAAGCATGCCCTATGTAAACAAAGGGGACATGTGTCAACACATTACTGTCACCAGGAGAGGCCAAACAAGTGTGTACAAAGCAACTAGTTATTAACAGCTATGCTGGCTGGGAATTAGAGGCGAAGGTTTTAAGTATCCCCACCAGATAGTTTATTACTTACATGTAGGTATTTTGCTTTGAGTTATATACTTAAAAATTGGTTGAGAGTTTGGGGTTGATGTGAAATGCATTATAATTCCCATCTAAAATAATGGGAAGTAGGCTACAATTAGCATTTGGGCAGGCACATGGAGGAATGATTCTACTTCCTCTCATGCCCTCGATGGTTTAAAGACCCAGCTCTCTCTGTCCTCACAGAAAGGTACCATCATCACCATTTTACAAAGAAACAGGCACAAAAACAGAGAGGCAGCTTGGCCTCGGCCGCACAGTGAATAAATGGAGGACGGAGATTCAAACACAGAGTCTGGCTCCAGAGTCGATGCTCTTAACTAAGATCGAGTACATTAAACCACAGTGGACTGGGTTTGAGGAAAGGAGCAAGGGCGAGTGGAAAGGCAGAAAGCATTAAATTCTCTGCCAGATTCAAAAGAGATTCTTCTGGGCTTGGAGGAGGGGAGAGAGTTCCAGAGTCCTGTGCCCCAGGGGTTCTGGGCTCTGCCCCCTGGCAGCAGGACCCCTAAGGAATGGCTGTGTGGCTCCACCCTGCGGGGGGAGCTGACTGGCGGGATTCCTGTCAGGATCCGGGCCCTGAAGCAACACAAACACCTAAGAGAAGTGGCCACAGTGACAGGAAGAGAGAACAACCCGGTGTAACCTGTGTGGATGGGTAACTGTGTCCCGAGGCACCAGCACCCCAGTTCCCTGGCACAGTGACGGCCCCAAAGTACGGGCAGAACGCCAGTGTGCGTGTAGGGAGATGAGCAAAACTGACGGAGGTCAGACCTCCCATCGCTCAAGTGGGTTGGGGCCTTGAAATTGAAATAAAGTTAATTTCTAGCCAAAGCAAACAATTACATAGACAATGGTGAGTTAGGTTTATTCTTGCTAAGCCAAGGGGACGACTGTCAGAAAGCACACTCTTCAACTGCTTGGGCGACCCAAACCATGCAGATTTAGCTCTCGTTTCTCACTGCTTCAACTTATAGACATTTCTCCTCACATTTCCTTTAAAAATGTTTATTTATGTTCGATAGAGACAGCGGGAGCAGGGGAGGGGCGGAGAGAGAGGGAGACAGAGGATCTGAAGAGGGCTCTGTGCTGACTGCATCCAGCCGGATGTGGAGCTCAAACTCACAAACTGAGATCAGGACCTGAGCCTGAGTGGGACGGTCAACCAATTGAGCCACCCAGGCGCCCCTGTCCTCACATTTTTAAGACAAGTGCTCAGGGCTTTGGTTACAACATATGTAAACTCTTATTTTATAACTCAATATTTCACATAGGAAAGGAATCATAATGAAAAACAGTGTACTATAGATATAAATAAGCTCACTCATGTGAGCAGAAAAGAAATTTCTTGCTATTATCTCATTCAAAATGTCTTCAGGGGCACGTTGGGCAGCTCAGTCGTTTAAGCATCTGACTTCGGCTCAGGTCATGATCTCACAGCTTGTGGGTTCAAGCCCCGCGCTGGGCTGTGTGCTGACAGCATGGAGCCTGGAGCCTGCTTTGAGTTCTGTGTCTCCTCTCTCTGCCCTTCCCTGCTCAGGCTCGTTCTCAAAAATAAATAAGCATTAAAAAACAACACAAAACCAAACTATCTCCAGAAGTCCACTGATACACTGACAAGCAAGGGCTTTGGCACCAAAGTCTTACAGTGCTATTCCCAAATTTGATCCTTTGACTTTCTGGGGCTTCCTTTTTTTCTCACCTATTAATTGGAGAAAGCAGAATCTAAAGCGTTACTGGGAAAATGCAGTTTTAAAAAAAGGTATCTGAAAACATTTGGAAAAGTAAGTACTCTGATGATCTAAAATTTGGGAAAGGAAGAAACTGAGAAAAACCCTCTACTTCCAGGAAGGGGAGGGGATGCATTTCTCTAATCACAGAGCACGAAACTGGAAAGAAAGACAGAGCCACGGTTCAGCAAGCTAAAACATTACAAGACCTACCAAGTGCCATCCAGATGCTAAATCGGATCCACGTGTCTGCGCTCAACTGGACCATCAAGTAAATGTTCACCAGGATGCTGAAGGCCGGCAAAAATGGTAGGAATGGAACCTAAGGGGGAAAAACATCTTAACTATACTTGTATTTGGAAAGCACACTCCCCAAACGGTGTCGACATGGTGACAACGACCTTGACATCTGTGCTGTCGCGCTGTCTCCGTAAGCTTATAGCCTTACAAAAAAGAACCACCTGAGGAAAAACCGTTCCTGGAGGGGGCACTAACAGGAGCGTCCCACTTCACACTAGTGAAGCTCAGCCCAGAGCAACAGGGGGTCCACCCAGCCTGCTAACATCCGCAGTGGGTGTTAGGGTTTGGATCAGTTTAGGGTTTACTGGTTTGGTTCAGATATCGGCAGGGCATGCTTCCGGAAAGTCTGGATACACTTGGCATCTCAGGGGGATCCTTCCAGGAGGCTCTCTTCAAGCCCAAACCTGCTCTTAGTTCAAATCCAACAGGAGAATTATAACAGCGGGGCTTTTAGTGGGAATAATTTAAAATAAAATCTTCTTCTTCTTTGATACCACAGATTACTTGACAAGAAATCTGTTTACTATTATACTTAATAACGTGATAGAAGCATATTCAAGGTTTTGAAAAGCTAAGCAGAGAGAATCCTTAAGACAAACACTCTTGCTCCTGGTTACCTTCATCAGAAGTGATTTTTTTTAACTCATTAAACGAACACAGGAGAGAAACCGTGCACGATACTCAGGGCCTCTAACGTTCACGATTCGTACCATGAAGGCCACTTTCTGCTGGTTCTGGGGCTGCCTCCAAATGGTGAGCACGACGAGGACGCAGAGACTGAGGAAGAGCACAAGCAGAGCGAGACTCCAGGCCTCCAGCCGGGCGATGGCGTGGACCCCGTACGTGGTCAGGACGCTCAGGCCCAGCACCAGAAAGGCTGCAAAGTGATGCCCATGGAGAACAAAGTCACTCGGATGCCCTCGCTTCAAGCCGTCTATTTTGATAAGATATCAAGTTCTTTCTGTATCTTCTTTGTCAAATACTAAGAGTCTTCATTTCCATTACAGGAAGACGCGGCTGGTTCCACTGACGTGAGCACCGCCGCTGGCTTCCTCCTGACGGTCTCCTCCTCCCCTCCTGGCACTACCATCTGTCCTCCTGCCCAGGCGCCCTCTGGGTCCTCCTTCGCTACACTCTCTGACTGCACCACGTGGGTTGATGGGATACTTCCTGTTCTCAAATGGGAAATGGCAGGTCTGCCCATTGTCCATGGCGGGAAACAGTGATTGTTAATGCAAATAATACACGATCTGTGCCTTTCCCCTACTTCAGAAGGTGATGTCACTACCCGCCCGCCCTTCTCTGACCGTCACGACCCTCCTCTGTGCTCCGGGGAAGCCTGTGCTTCCATAGGTCCTGTTCCTAATAATCCTGTTCCTTAAAGCCTACTGAAAGCAGGGGCCACTCTTGCAATGCCCAGTGCCCAGAGCGCTCCTGGCACGGGGCCGGTGCTCAGTAAATGTGGCTGAAAATACCACCGATTACGTAATGGTGGGTAAGCAAACAAGATGTTCTACATCGCGTCCCAGTTCGTTACCAGCAGGTGTTCCTGGGAGCACCCGGACAGCCACCGAGATGTGCCAGTTTTGTACAGCAGCCACCCACACCTTGCCTCTTCAGTGACACGACACATTTATCCCACTAATACATGCTCTCCACTACCAGTGACCCGCTGGGCGGAAATTTCAGGACTCAGGGCAGTGGGAGATGTGTTCTAAGGCAAGGTAAGGCCTCTTCCCTCTTTAACATCAGACCCGCTCCACTAGCACACCCCTGGGGGCCTGTACACCGTGCCGGTCGGAGGACTTACCGAGGAATCCCACCAGAAAGCTCACGAGAGAAGATGACTGTTGAGTAGGCAGGGCCGAGGGGCTGACGAGGATCCGCAGGCTGAAGCCCTGTCCCTGCAGCATGGTGACCTGGGACTCGCTTTTCGAAGCGGCATTGGCACACGGTCCCAGAGCCTCTTTCTCAGGACAGCACTTGGGCTGCTCGTAAGACAAGCCGGGCTGGTACCTATCCCCAAAGAAACATCTGTGTCTTCATTCCCAGACAGACACTTGGCCCAAATGTCACTGTAAATTCTAAGCGAGACACCTTGCGGGGTCCCAGCCTGGGCAGTAAACTGACACTTGTCATGACGCCAGCCCAGAGCATGCTGAGCCAGGCCACAAACCTGCTCAGTAAAACATCTGCAGCAACTCTGAATTTCCCCTGACAGCCATTTAATTACATGGCTGTACATGACTGGTACCATGACATACAGATGTAGAAGAGAGATTTTCCCAGTGAGGCGATTATGACTAGAGGATGATTATCCTGAAAATATCTGAATCCAAAGAAAACGCGGTTCAAGAAAATAGCACAGAAACTGGTAAAGCATCAGCTACAGAAGAACATCCAGTCCTCGGGTTGGCATTCCACTGCCGCTGGCAATCTGCCTCTAGGGCCTCGTCTTCCTCTTCCAGCCCTCCAGTGTGACCCCGCTGAGCTCTGCCCAGCACTCCGCCCCCTCCCAGCCCCGTGCCTGCCAAGTCCCTTTATCAATGTAACCTCTTCCTCTCGAGCCTACTTCCCCTCCTAGGATCCGCCCCAGGCTCCTCAGTGAGGTCTCCTTCCCTCTGAGAAGCCTTTCCTTAAAGGTAAAAGTAACATTTGTCCTCAATCTAAAGAAAAAATATGCTCACTGAGGAAAAAAATAAAACAAAATATACAGGAGAAAATCGAAACTACCCATAGTACTAACTAGTGTTAATCCCTGCCAGCATTGTGGGGCAATTTCAGTCCGGCATAAATGCATATATATGATTTCTTCATGTAAATCTGTGGTATTATTTAAATAAATTCAGATGTTAATACAGGTTTGGTGAATCAGATACATTTCTTCATATAATTAAGTATCATGTTATTTGCTGTAGAAGAAAAAGAGTACCCTCATTTGTTTAACAATTCTGCTATTGGTATGCAAGTCAGCTCAATTTTTTCACCATTGCAAATTACCTTTCTCATAAACATCCTTTATCTGTCTCTGTATCTATACAGATATACATATACACATCTATATATTTATATATCTGTGTGTCCTCTTTGGTTAAAATCTTTATTATAAAATCTTAGCAGATGAAATACTGGGACAAAAGATAGAATATTTTTAAGTGTTTTTATACATTATAAGAACTTGTCATTCATATAGATTAGGCCGACTTACTGCTAATTATCAACTGTACTTAATTCTTTGCTAAGTAAGGACTGAGGTTTCTGGGTGGCTCAGTCAGTTAAGCGTCTGACTTCGGCTCAGGTCATGATCTCATGGTTTCTGGGTTCGAGCTTCATGCTGGGTTCTGTGCTGACAGCTCAGAGCCTGGAGCCTGCTTCGGATTCTGTGTCTCCCTCTCTTGCTGCCCACCCCAGCTCATGCTCTCTCTTAAAAATAAACATTAATTCTTTGCTAAGGACGAAGTATGTTTATGATACTTTATATTGATGTTTTTCTGTTCATGACCCCTCACCTCTCTGAGACCACTAGCTCCTGGAAAGCAAGGATGGTGAGTCCTAATTTTCTTGATTCCCTGCACGGGAACCGACGAGGACACTCACCTGAGGATGAGAACGCACGCTGCCACCAGAGAGTAGGCCAGGAGAGTGCCGATGGACATCATGTCCACAAGCGCCTTCAGGTCAAAAAGAAATGCCATCACAGCTATTGGGGGAAGAGCAGAATGGTAAAGAAAACGGCCTAGGATGTAACTCCATACAGCTGATAACGTTCACATCAGGGACAACTGGCACTTTATGGTCTCAGTACCAATGGTAAATCAAACTACAGAAACTGTGTTTCTCTCAGTTAAAAAGATGTTCCTTAGGTCATATACACTGGAGTGAGACTTCAAAACCCTTTGGCTGTCTATCAAGTATAAAACACGTCTACTTTGATTACTTAAAAAATATTGGCCTGACAAAGAGTAAAAATATCATATGACAGAACACTCCCCTTTGATGTTTCAAAAGAAAAACATTGCTCAGAAATGAGGACTAGCTCTTCTGAAACAACCAGTAAGAAATTCAAATAGAGGAGCTTTCATTAGAGATGTCCCATAATCATTTGAATTTCCATCTGCATCCTGAATTATTCATATATGAAATAAAGTATTTTCCAATTAAATTATGTTTCTGGTATAGGTGAAATTCCATGCTGGTTAAAACCCCTCACTTGGAGAAGATGAACTAAATTTGAAAGATGAATTTATGTCCTACACCCAAATTGCAGTAATGTTATGAGGCAAAATATACTTTCTAGCTGAATAGTTAACTTGTACTCGGCAATTTTTTTCTCCATTGAAACATCAAATACTAATGACGCTGACTTGACCACACGGTTGCCTCTATCTTCGTTAAGTAGAAGCACCACATTCTAATCCCACGGTGTACCAGATGTCTCTTAGCAAGCTTTATAGCTCTATGATCTCAATTTATCTTTAATCCAATAATCCTACGAGAAAGGGGAAATTATATAGGCTTAACTATACACAGTGGCCGGAATTTGACCATTTTTGACTTCCAAACTAGCACTTTCACATGGTTTGACCTGATAAGATAACGATCCTCATTTTACAGACAACCTTGCAGTTGTAACTTAGCAAGGCTACAACTATGAGGTGACACCAGAATCCCATGTAACCCTACTTCTACCTGCTTCCCCGCGTCCCTTCTACATTCCGCATCATTTCTTTAAATGCGTCTCATGCCTTACTTTGAAAACCTTCCATTGCTAGTATACTTACACATTAGAATACTACAATTTCAGTATGTTTTGTAAGAATCACAAATAGCAAAATAAGTAGCAAGACGGAGGAGAATGATTAATTATCCAGATAAGCTCTCTGATCCCAGTGAGGTGTAAGAGTAGAATAACAAAAATATAGTATTTCAGAACACTAAGAAAAAGCCTCTGCTATAATTATCCTCTTTCAGTTATTCATGTCAATATATTATGTTGCCAAATTAAATTCTTCCTGAAGAAAGAAGGATGTATTTTGTAAAACTCTGAATATAAAATAAAGTATTGCTGGGCAAGAGTTCACTGGGACAAAATAAACATTTTTATGGAATAAATAAAATGTATAATCCTTTATCAAGATTAATAAACTCTTTTCACTAGCATAATGCACTGTTTAGTAATAAAATGGGCTTTAAATAATCTAGTGCAGCCTCTATTTCATGGGGGCAGAAATATAAGCGTTAAGAAAATAAGTGACTTTTTTCGGACACATTAAAATGCATAACCTCCCAATGTATGTCTAATAAAGTGCCAAACTTATTAGAAAACATTTACAATGTGAAGTTGTTTAGACAAATACTTTCTGACTCTGAAAAAAAAACCATTTCAGGCATAATTTAAGCATTAGCATTCTGTAATTTCCCCCAAATTCAGAGTCTCAACCAAGTTATCAGTTTTGGTTTGGATTTCTACTACCAAATAGGTTTATAAAGCTTGCTGGAGTCTCTCCCTTGCTTCCTGTAACAGGACCTTGAAGGCCATTCTCTCCGTCTGTAGAATTTCCTTGAAAATTTCTGCAGAAAATAAGGATCTGACCAGTGGCATTTTACACAGATATTAGGACATCCCTAAAGGTAGGTATCTGTGAGGTTTTTTAACATGAGTTAAACACCAAAATATACTCTGGTTTCTCTTCAGATCGTATAAATCTTTCGCCTTAAACACCAAAACAGTTGAAGGCAAAAACAGAGTCCAAATGGGGTTTAAGAAGAAACAGCTGTTAGTACGTCTTAGAGAACCACGGTGGTCCAGGCAGGCAGGTATCTCCCGCCCTGACGGCAGTGATTACCACAGTCAAGTATAAATTACCCTGACATTTCTTATTCTTAATTAAAAATGAGTAAAAAATAACAGTGAAGACCCATTATAACCCTTTGCACATTTGTCAAGCACCCAAAAAAGTTAAAATTATGAAATAGTAAAAAAAATCCTCAAGGGTCAGTTAAGAATAAATTTCAGTAGACCACCACCACCACAATTTTCAGATCCCAATGCTCATAACCTAATTATTCAGTGATTTTTTTCTTCTTAACTTACATGCACAGCAAGCAGACCCTCTTTACATGTCCATGCATGCGCATAAAACGTTCAAGGCCAATGCTGAAGAATCCTGTGTTTGTAAAGCTTACCAGAAATGACCCCTGCCGTCAACGTGGCGGCAACCGGTGACTGCCTCTTACTCACTCTGCCAAGAAATCTAAACAGTAAACCGTCTCGGGCCATGGCAAATAGAATTCGGGGTAAAGGAAACATAGAGCCCAGAAGACTAGAACAGAAAAATTCATAATCCGCACGTAAGTTATTACAAGTATGATTCTAGACAGGTATACAAAGGTAAAGACCGGACACATTAAAATGCATAACCTATGCCTCCCCCCCCCAAAAAAAAATTTAAAAAAAGAAACCTTCACAAAAAAGTTATCGACCTTAACATAAAACAGAAAACTACCTAATTGCATTTCTCTTCAGAATCCTTGATAAAGAAAAGATCCCCCTTTTCTTAACAAAAGTCAACTCTCTCTCACCTGCCACCGCACCCGATGATAAAGTAGCAATTAGTGGTGTCTTCGTTTTGGGATTGATTTGAGCTAGACATTTGAAAAGCAACCCATCCTCCGCCATAGCATAGATTACACGTGGCATTGGGAAAATGGATCCGAGAAGACTGAATAAAAAGCAAACACATGCAGTATGGCAAACACATTCATGCAAGATTACATTTCAGAACTGAAATTAAGTACGTGGATAAAACGCAGCATCACAACTGTGATTATGATGTCTTGTTATTTTTAAATGGGTTATGATTGGGCATTTAAAAATATTTTCCAATATTTACCATTGTGCTAATTATTCTGTTGTAGATATTTGCCCGGCACGCTTATCACGCTAAGAACAATAGTGCAAGTAATTCGTGCATGCCCACGATTATTACTGAACTAAAACCAAATAATTAAGACTTAAGAAAACCAAAACCAATCATAGCATTAAGACATTTTTAGTGGCGATAACTCAGAAAAAAAATTTCTAAACGGATATGAAATTAAAGAAGAGATTAAGTAATTTGAATTCGTAGAATCGTCACTTCATTTATTCAATAATTATGTACTTCTTGTATTTATTTTACCATTAGTTTTCCTGATATAACCTGATATTTGAACAAATTAGTAATGAGACCCAGCATCATAAGATAATTGGGAGAAAGAGAGTAAAAAAACCCAACTTACTGTAAATTTAATACACAGAAGTAGCCACGATTAAAAGTCAGGAACAGCAAAGTTTTAAGAAAATGCTCTTTGCTTTAGATGTTTCATATTTCTTTTGTGTTTGTGGCTGCATCAATCCATACTTAGTTATAAAAAATAATAACCATTTGAAAGAAAATACGTAAAATATTTTGTTTTAAAAATTCATTCTTCTTTATCTTTTGATAAAACTGAGTAGAGCTTGGTCACAGATAAATCTATCTTCTAAGACCATGATGTCTTCATAGTTCAGATTTTTCAAACTCCTCAGAATAAAACTCAACACTAGCAGGTGGCTGAAACCAATGGGTGCAACTTCTAATTGCTACTAAATATTATCTTGAATAGGAAACAAACAGGATTTTTGAGAGAGATGAAACTCTAGGCTGATGAATTATGTGAAAAGACTTTTTTCCCCCCAATTTGGACTTTTAACGAATAATTTTCACTTAAAAAATGAGTAATCAGGTAAAGAGATTACTTTTCTCTAGAAATGTTCTACAGTATCCAAGATATAAGATAGAATGAAATATCTCATAATCGCATGTTAATTTGCAATGTGAGTAGCTCAGGGAACCGGAGACATGGATTTTCAAGTACAAAAACAGCCCCTGGAAATCCAAGTGCTCGAGATTCCATGACCTGTTTCTTTCCCCCAGAGACACTCTATGAACTTCCACCATTAATTTCAAAGCAGTTAGTTTCCATTTCTAGACCAAGTTCACGTTGATCAGCACTAAGAGAAAGGGTCTCGGTGTTTCACTGCATAACGCACACTACACTGGACAACGTCACAGCACGCAGCACCAGTCACGTGCACTTGAGACTATTTTAGAAGACAACAGAAAACGTCAAGTCCGCACATACATCTCGGTGGTCTGTGGCACTACAAACAACACTGAAGCCAGCAGGGAACGTGTTGGTATAAGTGTCCTGAAGTTTTATAATACATACATACATACAGGAAGACATGTGACACACACGTGTGTGTATGTGTACATGTGTATCAATGCTGTACACATTCCTACTGAAGCTCAGACCACCATTATCTTGAAAAACTGACTTTTTAACTGATGGGCAAAAAAACGTTTTATCACTTAAGACTTTTATATGAAAATTCTGGTCAAACTAATCAGAGAATATGTAGTTGCGTAACATACACCTTATACTAGGATTATTTTTAAGCCTATCAAAGCAATTCTGTAAACACTGACTCGTCCGCAGTACGGCCCCCGGCCCCCGGCTCCCGGGCAATGCAATGTACCTTGTGGACAAAGCGCAGAGGGAGCCCGCTGCAACAACGTATTTGGCAGGCCCCCATCCAACATATTCGAATGCTACCGGAAGAGGGCTTTTTTCATCGAGGAGGTAGTATGGCATCATAAGTGTCAAAGCTGCAGAGACCCCAAAATAGGCCATAAAGCAAACAAGCAAAGAAGTCACAATTCCAATAGGAATCGCCTTCTGAGGATTCCGGACTTCTTCACCTAAGGAGACATAAACAAAACGTGTGCATATTTACTAAAATATTAACAGATAATAAAACGTGGATTCTTCTTCTCCTTCCTAGTAATTTCACTCTGCTTTTGTCCCTCCTTTTTTCTTAGCTTGCTCCATCTATTCTACACGAAATGTTCTCTCTTAGTGATGTTACTTAGCTGTTACACAAAATCCCAATTCCCAGAGGCAAGAAAAGCAAGCAAGGAATCATGTAGGTCAGTTTCCCATTTCTAGAAAGAAAAAAATATACCAGCGTATTAAATATTTTGAGATAGAATAGCAGTCTTGATCCATTTGGAAAATGATTCACCCACAGAAATTAAATGAGTGCCGTGGCATTCTGTGGCCCCTTACATCAGAAGGCTTCCATAAACATGAAGGTAAATTTTTTCTACCCAGTGTATCAATTTATATTAAGCTCCAGTTTCAACAACAACAACAATAGTACTTTGAATCTTTCTAATAAGAGTCAGAAATTTGCAGTGACCCCAAGTGGTCAATTACAAGGTCGTCCAGTAATCTGAACCCAGAAGCACCACTGAGAGTGATTCTGGCATGACTACTTTGTTGCATAAGATAAAGAGAAAAGAATCACCACACTGTATTTTATCCTACTAAAAAAGAGACAGCATGATCCTCATTTGTTACTCATTGTGATAGTAGTGAAGGTTACTTCCAGAATGAAGGTTAAAGACAGCAATTATGACTAACATTTATAAAATATTTGACAGCTTGCAAAGTATTTGTCATGTGCATTATATCTTAAATAACCTTCATAATATGAAGGGTAGGCACTGGCTCTTCCAATTTCACCAACTGTGGAAGGCTTAGAAAGTTTCACTAAGTTTCTTTTTATCACATACAGTAGGCGTCACAGCTGGGTCCGGAACCAGCCCTGATTACCCCAAATCTCACTCTTTCCTTGACCCTCTACTGCCACCATGGATACTTGTGTAGAAGGAGGAGCACCTTTCCTTCCACAGAGAACCAAGATTCTGCCCTTACCAGTGGTTGCAATGCAGTCAAACCCCACGAAGGCATAGAAGCAGGTGGCAGCCCCGGCCAAAGTCCCCGCAAAGCCGTACGGCATGAAGCCCCCAGCCCCATAGATACTCGTTCCGTTTGAAGAAGGCAGCTCTCTACGGAGGAAAACAGACACAATGGGAAGTTACGTTCATAGAAAACTTCTAGTTGTTTGTCTCAAAGTACATCCTTGGAAAGCTATTGTGTTCACCAGCTCTTTGAAGCTTACATACATAAAATTAAAAGTAAATCCTAATTTTCTCACCCTGTCCTAGAGAGTGGAGTGGTGTTCCCAACAATGGCAGCCTCGTAGGTTGCTAACACTCAACTGGAGGCTGATCAATAGCATCAGCACAAAGCCCAGATCACTCTGGCTAGAACTCACAGCCAGCGGATGGGGAGAGCAGAGACACTGTAAGTGGGCCATGCTCTGAAATAAAAACATGAAACTTCCTCTTCTCACGGACAGCTGGGCAGGCTGCACATTTATAAATTTTACCAATGAGGTATTCGAAAAGGTGAAATCAAATTCGCTAACCTTAATTAATACTGAAGTTGAATATTTTATTATTCAACATAGGTTACTATATTAATTATTAATATATTATTTATTATATACGTATTATAATATATATATTAGTTATTAACATATTAAAAATTGTATAAAACCAGGGGCACCTGGATGACCCCGCTGGTTAACCATCTGACACTTGGTTCAGGCTCAGGTCATGATCTCACAACTCGGCAGTACGAGCTCTGCATCAGGCTCTTCGGTGACAGCCTGGGATTCTCTGTCTCTCTCTCTGTCTCTCTCTTTCTGCCCCTCCCCTGCTCACACTTTCCGTCTCAAAAATAAATAAACATTTTTGAAAAATTGTATAAAACCAGAGGATACTAATTTTTTGCCTCAAAAGAATGACTACACACATACATAAAGAAAAACATGTAGTTATACCTCACTTTGTGTAATAGATATTTCTGTAACCTTACCTTATTTAAACACAGGAATATTAAATAAATCTTAGGATGAAATCTTTCATATATAATTATTACTTATTTAATTTTTTGAGCCTATTAGGTTTGAAGGAAAATGCACGGACAATTCTGCTTTTGCAACCAACAACATTCTCCAGAAACTGAGGCCTAAAAGATTAGTATCTTTAGTAGGCAAGGCTGCAAGAACGCAAAGAAGCCAAATGGTGTTCTTGACAGAAGCGCGAAGGATGAAGGTCTCAAAAACGCCCACTGATTGTGAACGTGGGCACACCTTGGTGGGGAAAGAGCACCCTTCCTCAGGCTGGGGTCTCATTCCTCTTCTCCTCTACCTCCTGCAGAGCTTGATGCAGAAACCAGCCTCTGCCAGCTGCAAACAGCTCCTCAGGAGTGAGCCCACTTACGCATTTATGTGTGTGGGGGGAGACTTGGAAGAAGAGTCTTGGGATAGAACAGACCCTCAGAAATCCCTCCTAAGCACAAAACTTGAGACCCACGGTTGGTAAAGGAAAAGGTAAAGGTAACATAAGACAAAAGCAGCAACTGGGGGGTTGGGTGGGGGGTAACCACTCAAAATTAGAAGGGGAAAATCCCAAATATTATACCTGGCACTTGCGGATATATTTTTGAGGAACTCTTCGCTAATCTTCCAGTTTGCCACATTTCCTTTCACAAACCCAGCAACCATAACAAAGAGAAGGACCAGGATGTTGACAGCTGTGAAGATCTTATTCACCCAAGCGGATTCTTTCACTCCGAAAGATAAAAGACCTACGGGCAAAGAAAGGGTATTTTAATTTTTACCCAAGTTTTAGCAAACCGCAATGCCATTCTGAGATAGTTACAGGGTTTAGGATATTATTTTACCAGAGTTCATATACTTAACTTACATTTATCCCCCTTTCTATTGCCAGTTTTGCCTCCTCTAACTGCGTAATGATGTCTGCTACATACAAACAACCTGGGTTCAGAAGACAGGCTGTGCTATTCAGGAGACACCACACTTCAGGAAATCAGTAGATCTAGTAACTTGGGCTTTTATTACCAATGGATACATAGAGGTAAAGCAACTGAATTTTAATGAAATGCTCTTCTGAAGAAGCCATCTCAAGGTTAGTGATTGCAAAATTTTGAAAATAAAAGTTCAATCAAATCACCCACCCATATGCTTATTTACAGAATACATACAACCAAATAATTCTTCAACTGTCACAGCAAAAGGATATTTTTGAGACTCAATTCTCATTTTAATAGTTTTATTTTATATTCTGATTATAAAAGCAATCTATTTCCTATTCAAGTAATTTGAAGATCCAGAAAAAAGATGAAGGAAAGAAAGATCAAGTATAATCTCTTCTCCAGAATTTTGGGAGTGAGCACATATGCATGCACACAAATACGTTTTCATGTGACAGAGAACCTCATTTTTTACAGCCTCTTTCTCTTCCACAATATGAAGATGCTATACTCTCTTATTTCTACACTGACAGGTAACTCACAGTTTCTTACAACTTAAATAGTACTGACATCCCGTTATCACCCTTGTATAAGAATATTTGTACACTAATTATTCCTTTACAATAGTGTTACATAAGGTAACACCACATCAAGGGCATGCCACTTCATACAAGGCTTTCGGTTCACATTATCAGAAATATTCTCCAGAAAGTTTGGGCCAATTGGAGCTGCCCGTTTTTTTCCATTAGGTTATTCTACTTATATCAATTTGTAAGATTTATTTATATAATAAAGCAAGGAGCGCTCTGCCTGTCACGTATTGCACGCGTTTTTCCCAGTTTATCATTTACTTTTATTCTTAGTGCTGACTATATATGTATATGAAAGCTTTAGAACATAAAATTTTCCTCTTTAGTTTTTCTACCTTTAGAAAGCTTCTCCCCAATATTAACCCCAAACATTTACCTTTGTTTCCTTCTATCATGACTGTATTTATCATATTTTTATCCTTAATCCATCTTATGTAAGATAGGAATTATGGACCAAAGAGAGCTTACTTGTTCCTACCAGGGAGAGAATGGTGCGAAAGGACTGTGTCACAGAACTCCTTGCCTCTTCCATAAACTAATGCCACCCAGGATCGAATAAGCAAAAGTACCCAAGTAAAGAAGAGGGTGCCTGGATTTCACTCTTCTACCTATAGCCTTCCCAGAATTTTAGGATAATGTAACCATAATGAAAGAAAGGGAACTGCATGAATAGCATCATACTGGCTTTGTCACACTGGAAACCTCTATACACCTACACACTCTGGAAATACACTCTATTCACTGCACCCCTATCCACCTGGAAAAAATAAACCCACGGCCATGTTTTACGGGAGTTTCCCAATACCCCAGGGGCATGCTTCTATTCTAAGATCCCCACTTCCTGCCAACAGATTAGAGACCAATGACCATCTCCTCTAAACACTGCCTACACTTCCCTGGGTCTCAAATAAAGCAAGAGCTTCAGATGACAAGACATTTGGTATCACAACAGGAATCGAAATTTATAATCGGAGGTTTTGATCTTCAGATGGCCTAAGGACAGACTGCCGCGCGAGCTTAGCCTGTGTATAAAGTAAAAACATGCGGGTCGATGACAGGACAATGCTGAAGGCCGACGTCCGAGTTCTGCCATGGACGTTCATGATTCTAACTGTGTCCCAGCCACATGCTTCTCATCGCTTAGAGATTAAAGCTGAATACATTAAGATCACTGAAACCATCCCTAAATAAAATATGATGTAACTAATTTAATGTTAGCTAGGCTGTTTATAAACCAAACCAAATGAAATCTGTCGCCTGTTGAAAACAATTGCTGCAATTTTTCTTGACATTACAGACAAAATGTCAAATATTTTAGAGCTATAAATTTTGTTCATATCCCTCACCCTACATAAAAATAGTTAATGACTAATTTTTTAAAGGTAAAGCTATTTTTTAAATTACATAATTTTATACGTAAAACATTCAATGTAGAAAGACACATCTGTCACACCTTTGTAAGCATGGAAGAGAGCAGCTGGAGAGAAGGTTGGACAGGGAAATAAGAGGCAGATTACCCAGGGTACATAAGGCAGGAAGTGAGAACATAGATTTTATTCATAGTAAAATCCTTGATTAGCTTAAGCAGGAGTGCAAGTGAGGATGACAATCAAAATAGAATGTTCAAATAATCCAAACAAATACAAGGTGGCAGCAGGCATTAAGTATGCCTGTAAAAAAGCCTGCCATCTAAGTGCTCACTAGGTGCCAGGCAGGAGGTCTGTACAAGATAGACACTGATATCCCCATTTTATGGATGAACAAACTGAGTCACAGAAAGATTTTTTTTAAATGTCATTCAGTGGTCCAAAGATCATGAGTGGCAAAGTAGGACTGAAAATCTGGTTGTTCGGATTCTAATTCCTGTGCCTTTCTAAGCCACTATGCTACATGACTGATAGAAATGGGAAAATTCTAGCCTCAAGTATGTTTGTCCACATAATATCTACATTAAAAAATGACAGGTGGCTTGATTATACTTCCTTTTCAGCTAGATACCTACATTACATAGATGAAGGCATGAATAGACAGAAATTCTTCTAGAAACTACACGCTTGCCAATATCCTCATCATAGCTAGCAAGATAAAATAATGCCAAAAACGTTCTTCCTTATTGAAACTTCATCTCTGCAAATCTCCAACTGCTATTATAATGATGTGCCTTATCCTGTTCTTTAGTGCATGCCAAGCACCATTTATTTAGAAGTGCTATTTCTCCCATTCCACACAATTTAGATTTATTTTGTAAAACATGTCTATCACATAAGAAAAAATGTGATTCTAGCCAGTGATGAGGCCCGCAATCCAGTGGTAACTTATTTTGCTGGGGTAACGAAGTCTGGCTCATCTCAGGGAGGAGGAGACTGGCCTTCTTACCTGCCAGAAGTAGTATAAGGCACACAGCAAAAAAGTCAGGATACTCCGCGAGGCCGGTATAATTCATTTTGAAGTATGTCCTGAAAAACTGGCCAATCTGTTTGCTAAGAAGTTCATCAAAGGTGCCACTCCATGCTCTTGCAACACTGGACGTGCCTTCCCGAAACACAGAACACACAGAGAACAGGAGGTCACTGGGAGAAGATTAATATAACATCATCCGCTGCTCTATTCTAGGATGAACATGGGCTAGTTCAGACTGAATTGAAAATTTTAATCACATACAAAATGACCCTGATACTTTTATAATTATACATTGGTAACCAAATGCCCAAGTCTATAGCTGTGGAATCAGCTAACTTTATTTGCATTAAAGAACTATGGTTATGCATTATATTATATATCATATGCATTAAAGAGACGTGCCAAGGGAGAGAGAGCAAGAATCCCAAGCTGGCTCCACACTCATCACAGAGCCTGACACGGAGCTCCATCCCCACGACCTTGGGATCATGACCTCAGCTGAAATCAAGAGTCAGGTGCTCAACCATGTGAACCACCCAGGCACCCCACGGAACTATGTTTTTTTTTTTAAAAAGGTTTCCTAACCCACTACGAAGCATACTCAGCGATGAAGCAGAATCACTGGATCTTCCAATTAGGAGACATTTTAGAGGTGAGATAAATAGGACACACAGGGATCAAGTAATCCACTCAGGACCACATAGTCACTAACTAATGAAGACTTACAAAGATACCCCAAGGCCTCCACTTCAGTGCTATTTCTACCATTCCACAAAACTGGATTGACCTTTTTTGAAACATACCTATCACATAAGATAAAATGAGATTCCAGCCAGTGATGAATGCCCACAGCTCTCCAACAGTGACATACGTGTATAAATATGCAGACCCGGTCTTGGGAACTCGGGCCCCAAATTCAGCGTAGCAAAGGCCAGCCATCACGGAAGCAAGGGCAGCAATGAGGAAGGACACCACGATGCTGGGGCCGGAATCTGCCTTGGCCACCTCCCCGGCCAGGACGTAAACCCCAGCCCCAAGAGTGCTGCCAACCCCCAGGGCGATGAGGTCCATGGTGGATAAACAGCGGCATAATTTGGAATCTTCTAGACTGTCCAGAGTGACGATTTTTCTCCGGATCAGACATCGGGCAAATGACAGGACGGCTCTGCAGGGAATCATTCTGAAGAAAGTAGCCTGAGGAAGAGAAGAGAGGAGGTCAGAAGCGGATCTGGAATCATCATCTCTCCGCCTATTGGCTCAGCTTCTCAACACGATTATGGCACCATTTTGTTTTGGTTTCTGCTTGACTCATTACTAGAAACACAGCCTAGAGCAATCAGGAGGAGGGCTGAAAAAGCCAAAGCTGTGAATTTCTTAGAGTTCACTAATACATGGCCTTTTCTAAGAGACTGCAACAAACGGCTTATCTGGGGAACAAAGAAATAGAAGCTCTGGCGTTATAAAGATTTGCCATTTTTGTTCATTTGTGCTGCTACAATTTTTAAAGATATGCTGCTAGAAATCTCTTCCAGGGGGCGCCTGGGTGGCTCAGTCAGTTGAGCGTTTGGCTTCGGCTCAGGTCATGATCTCACAGTTCGTGGGTTCGAGCCCCGCATCAGGCTCTGTGCTGACAGCTAGCTCAGAGCCTCGAGCCTGCTTCAGATTCTGTATCTCCCTCTCTCTCTGACCCTCCCCTGCTCACGCTGTCTCTCTCTGTCTCTCAAAAATAAATGAAAAACATAAAAAAAAAAAAAAATCTCATCCAGGACATGGCTCTTTGTCCTCACTACAAGCAAGGAGATGAATGACCTCATCTTTCTTTTCTTCACTTATTTAACTCATAGTTTTTATGCCTTATTGAATGCTAGGGATTGTGCTAAGAAACAGAGCTCCTCGATGGCTCAGTTGGTCAAGCACCTGACTCTTGATCTTAGCTCAGGTCATGATCTTACAGTTTGTGAGTTCAAGTCCCCTGTTGGGCTCTGCTGACCGTTTGGGATTCTCTCCCCCGTCTCTAGGCCTCTCTCTTTCCCAAGTGTACGCACACGCTATCTCTCAGAATAAGCAAATACACTTAAAAAAAGAAAGAAAGAAAGAAAGAAACACGCCTAAAATTGGGTGGAATGTACTTATGGTCTCCAGCCTTCTGGGGCCTGCAGTCTAGCTACTGCCTAAAAGCTGACTGAAAACACCATCATTATGTATTTCATGGCATTATCAAGTAACATGTGAACTCTGTTTTCAGTTTAGTCTCTTTTAATGTGAAGCTATTTGAACCTTTTAGGATAAATAAAAATTCCCCCCCAAAACACAGTAGGATTGGGGCACCTGGGCAGCTCAGTTGGTTAAGTGTCCAACTTCGGCTCAGGTCATGATCTCACAGTCCGTGGATTCGAGCCCTGCATTAGGCTCTGTGCTGACAGCTCAGAGCCTGGAGCCTGCTTCAGATTCTGTGTCATCCTCCCTCTCTGTCCCTCCCCCACTCACTCTTTGTCTTTCCAAATAAAGACATTTAAAAAAAATGTAAAAAACACACTTGAATTTTTCTGAATAAAATTGCTATTCAATGATGGTTTGAGTATGAATTTGTAGTAAAACATACATGCTCATTTACAATGACTTGCGATTTCTAAATAAATAAATAAATAAGCCCAAAGTCCATGCTAGATATGATGTGTTCTTTTTTAAATGGAATGAATAAGGTAGACAGAAAGACTTACTCCCCATACTTTACAGGCCCAAACAATCTAACCCTGAAAGGAATCACCAGGCTATAAAACAAAGTATGAATCTTAGTTAGGAAAAAATTATATACATGTTATAGTAAAAATTCTGAAGGAAAATATACCAAAATATTAACCATGGTGATCTCTGGGTGGTAAGCTAATTTCTACTTCTATGTATTTCATAGAACATATATTATATTGCTAATATACATTTCTAAATGATCTCTAGTAAACATGTATACCTTATATGCAAAATACATACTAAAAGTAAAAAGCTCTACATGGCCTGTCTACAGAGACATATAACTCAGCAGAATAGAAAATAGCTGATGAACAGAAAATATAATAGTATATGCAGCTTATCAGTCAATAAAATTAAATGTATTTCACTTTCAGAAGTTCTGCACAATGATGTAGAAATTGAATGCTGTCTCCTTCAACCGCATTATATTATCAATAATATCAACTCATGAGACCACAGCTTTGCACCTTCTCTGAAGAACTCAGAGCTTTGTATCTTATAAAATCAAATCTTGAACATTTCTCAACCTTCGTATCTATAAAAGACAACTATTATTAAAATTACTTTATCTAAAAACAATAAATAAGATGAATGTTCTATGTTAAATCTAAATGACATGGTGCTCATAAGAGACACAGACCTTTCTGAATCGCCCAGTTTTACACTGAACCTAGCAGAGAGAGCTAACTCCCCGGTCATATGTGTCATCTATGACTGTAGGAAACAAGTGATGGGCAAAAGGAGGCACGCCTGTTCCTCACTGAACTAAGTGGAACACTCTTGATAAAGTACTGGATTAATCCCAGTTTTTATAAATAAAAGATGAACATTCTGCAACTATTACATATTTAAAGGGAAGGTATCTATAAGGAAACAAGGCAAACTAAAAAGAAAGTGGCAGGATTGTGGGTGGGCTTTGATTTACTTTTTTAATTCATTTTTCTGGTAATACAGTCACAATGTTGCTTGTGAAATTTCTAAAAACAAAACAAAACAAAACCACACACACAGAAAACCCAGCATAAAAATTAAAGGGGCAAGCCAACCAATACTACAAACCTCTCTGAAATGTTAAAAATAGCAAACACTCTTAGTAACATTTACCCCAAATGAGTAATACACGGGTGACCGTCATCTTGTCAACAGAAAGGTGGATTTCATCTCCAGATTACACAGGAAGCAAAATGGTTACAGAAATCTATAGTTTTAATCAGGTAAGATCTGATAGCTACTGCCTCTTTTGTATTAAAAATGGAAAGCATTTTACGTTGTTTTTCTGTCGCCCTAAGGAGATAGGACAAAGCTGCCATTTCTCAAGCATTCATTTGCTTTGAGTAATAGAAACGCATACGTCAGAAGCTCTTCTCTGAATCACAGGTTACACAATGTCCCTCACAAACAATCTCAGCTACACACACCTGTCTGATAAAATGCTGACTGCAGAAGCTATGACACAACCAATTTTGCAGAAATATAATGGGATGAGAGAAAAGCGACGTAAGAACATACGGTGTCAATTTAACGAACCACTTTAAACAAACGTATTCAATCCTGTAGCTTTTAGTCAAAGAAAAAAGAACCCTGTGCTTTTGTAAAATAGGTTTTTACGGAGACAGAACAATATACAGAAGTAGAATGGCACCAGGGGAATAAGGGAAAAAAAAGATACTTGTGCTTACTATCAGTGATGTAATTCGATATTTACATATTTTTTAATAACTTTTCCTTTAAAACATTTAAAAAAGATATGATTCTTATGGGAGATGATCAGGATAACTTTATCATACTTCTCCAAGTTATTTTCTTTGCTGAAAAAAAATCCACTATGTCACACTTATTCTTTGAGTCAGGTCAGTATCCACCGTGCTTGCCTGGGCTCTGGTGTGCTCCCTCATCAACAAATAACTATGTGGGGAGGATATGCAGGGATTTTGAACGTGATCCTATTGGCCCAGAGGGCACAGGTTTTCCAAGAGCAGACAGCGATCCACACCATCATGTCCACTGTCGGTACCGCTGTTATGACCAAGGACTGATATTTAATACAAACCCCCCAGAAATGTAGTAAAGGATGACAATCCGGCCTCCTGGAAGAGGCCTGCACCACACTGAGCCCCTCGTGGCCTTGGCCGTAGAATATAAAAGCTCCAATCAACATTCCTCTGAGGTCACCAATGATTCTGGTTATTCCAGAAACAGGTATGTATCTTTCTTCAACAGCGATTTTACTAAATGCTAGGACAGCGGCCTCTCTATTGAGGAGGGAAAATAACACGCCTTAGCTTAGATCTGAAAATGCTATTAGCCAACGGAGGGCTAGACTTCTTTGCAACAGAGAAGTCTCTGAACACATTTAATGAGACTGATGATACAATTAGATCTTCCTCAGTCCTGCCCCTAACCCTAAAGTGTAAGTGTTTCAAGACATCTAACTCTGTGATGGAACCCTGTTAATTCTTGCCAGAAAGCCAAGGTACTTCCTCAGCAGCCTGGGATTACCTCCTTTCTCAAACTTCTCCAATCCAGGCTGCAAACAACAGCACAGAATTTCAGGTCCAGTAAATTCCTAGCCCTGATGATATGACACTACCATAGAGCAGACTTCCTTTCAACTAACCTCAGGAACCTTCCAGAATTTGCTACATATGGTCAAAAGTCAATCAAGAGTTTGACGTAGTATTTAGTCTCATAGAAACGAATCTTTCCTCTCTTTTCCAAAATAAAGTGAAATCTCAAACTAAATACTCTGTGTCAGTGTCACAGGCCCTGACAATAAATCTCACAGTAAAAAACAGCTGTGGCAGGAGAGTGGGGTAGGCCTTCCAACAAATCCTCACAAATTAGCTGGTCGGAATCATAACCAACTGTTCCTGCCTTGTTTGAGTTGCTAGTTTCATGGTGAAACAATCTGCACTTTCTGTTTCTGGACTGACAAGGGGGAAAGGAATGAAACACACAGAATCGGGGTCCCTGCCCCACTGTGGTTTTCTCTCGTCTGACCTAGACCTGTGGGGTTTGCAATCTCCAAGTTCAGCATCACATTTCAAAAAGTTTAAAGTTCAAAAGTTTATTTTCTTTTTTTTTTTTTACGTCTTTATTTTATTTTGAGAAAGATAGGGAGTGAGCAGAGGAGGGGCAGAGAGAGAGGGAGACACAGAATCAGAAGCAGCTCCAGGCTCTGAGCGGTCAGCACAGAGCCTGGCGCAGGGCTCGAACCCACGGACTATGAGATCATGACCTGAGCCGGAGTCGGACGCTTAACTGACTGTGCCACCCAGGCGCCCCAGCTTATTTTCAAATTATATTGGGGGTTAAATAATTTAATGAAAAGGAGAAAAGGGATATGGATGTAATACCATGAGATTATTGATTTTCCTTTCATTCTTTTTACTTACGTTTAATACATTAATTTCTCAAGAAATATTGAAAGTATAGTGCAGGATAAGAGACAAAAACAACAAACCTTTTCATTCAAACCTAAAACTTCTCTTTTTTCTGGAAACCAAAAATACTTTTTTCATATACATTTCACTTATAATTGGCCTAAAGCTTATCTTTTCTTCAAATCAAATTTTCTGAACAAATTTCTCAAAACTTCCTCCAAAGCTTTCTGCAGCTAGGTGAACACAGCAAAAGTAGAAATAAAAAAAAAAATTAATGACCCGATTCAGGCCAATACAAAGTCAATAACCATTGTAGCAATGATGTTTATATTTTTGTCCCTTTTATATGAAATCAGTACAAGGATGGTAAACTATTTCAAAATTTCTGATACAAAATCTAGACAGAGACAAGCATTTTTTCTAAGGACATCCAAAAAACAAACAGCTGATAGAGTTTGCAAAGGTACCTGGCTGATGCTTTAAAACATGAACTCATTTAGGGGCGCCTGGATGGCTCAGTCAGTTAAGCGTCTGCCTTCAGCTCAGGTCATGATCTCACAGTTTGTGGGTTCGAGCCCCACAGTAGGTTCCCTGTTGTCAGCTCAGAGGCTGCTTCAGATCCTCTGTCCCCTTCTCTCTCTCTCCTTCTCCTCCTCCTGCTATCTCTCTCAAAAAATAAATATCTTAAAAATTTTTTTTTAAATAAAAATAAAATGTGAACCCATTCAGCTTTATTTAGCAAAGGCAAAAAATACAGGGATAAGGCATCCCCAGCTGCTTCATTTAGATAGATGTAGAGCAATTAAAAAACATTAAGTTTTCCAGTTTCAGTTTTTAGGGTTGGAAAAGACGGGAAGTAAAAAGAAAAGAAAGAAAGAAAAAAGAAAAGTTTAAAAAAGGAAAAGAAAAGAAAGCAAAGCCCTAAGTACCTTGGTAACCAGAGTATCTGCCCAGTCAGCGCCCCACTTTCACGGTCAAGGATCTTGGTGGCACAGTTCGGCACCAGACAGACCCCTCCCTGGTCCCTCTAGGTTTTAGCAAACTCTGGCTAATAAATCACTCCGAATGCCAGAGGGCACCATCTGTTCCTTCTCCTCTGGCAGCTACTGAGGGAAGTGTCCTCTGCTAGGCCCCATCACCCTATCCCTGCCATATCCAACATCAGGAGAGGCCCTCTGCAAAGTGATGTCACACCCGCCAAACTCTGGAAGTGCTCTACTAATAAAACTGGCTAATATTCTTTAAGCATTTCCCATATGCCAGGGATTGATCTAAGCCCTTTTAGTCTATCCCTTCAGGAATCTTCCCAGTATCCATATAAGGACTACTATGAATTCCGTTGCATAGCTGAGGGCACTGAAACAAAGTCTAGGCAATATTACAGACATAGCTTTTTACAAGGCAGAAAAAAGTCTGCTCTTCTGAGACATCCACCCATCCAACTGGGACTCCTGATAACACTACTCCAGTGCTCATTGCAGTTATAACGCGGAATGAGGGGTGAACCCAGCAGATGTGACTCTGAAGCTTTCATTCAAAACCACTAACTAGGCTGTCTCACCACCTGGTCAGAAAGCTGTCGCTGCTCACCGACCCACTCCTCCTTTGAAGGAGATAGAGAACCTTTTCCCACTACACTGTCCCGCTGCCTCCACGGCACAGGTAACCAGGCCAGAGACAGACCTCTGACTCAGGGTTAAATATCCAAAGGCTGGGTACATTCACCCAATATTCCTGAAAATCTGAACAACACAACTGAAAGGGTCAGATGGTCCAGTGCTCAGGCTGAAGTCACACAGACTAGAAGCCGGTTTGACACCATGTAGAAGCCAAGTTGCTGAGAGCAGAAAGCAGACCACAGTGACTCAGGACAGCAGGGAGCCCGCCATCCCAGCAGTGAGGCCTTGCTCTCATTTCAACAGGCCTGCTGTTCACGTAAGCTATTCTGAGTGGTCTCTGTTCCTTGAAACTAGAAGCTACCGAAGAAAAGTAAGCTGGCTTCAGTAGGGCCTACTCTACTGGCTCCACTTGCAATTTCAACCTTTCAAGTCTTCTGCTACTTCAAGCCGTTTCTCATGAATCTCCTGATAATTCCTCTTCTTTCAAGAGCGGGTATCCTCAAGGAATTACCTGAATTTGTTTAGATATTTTTCCAATAAGGTACTCGTTGAGTTTAATATGCATTAGGCCTATCCTTTATACCGACATACATACTTTCTACCTGAAAGGCACAGTTTTTTATTTTGTTTAATTAAAAAAATTTTTTAAATATTTTTTTGATGTTTATTTATTTTTGAGAGGGAGACAGAGTGAAAGCAGGGGAGGGGCAGAGAAAGAGGGAGACACAGAATCCAAAGAAGGCTCCAGGCTCCAAGCTGTGAGGGCAGAGCCAGATGAGGGGCTTGAACCCATGAACCATGAAATCATGACCTGAGCCAAAGTCAGACACTTGACTGACTAAGCCACCCAGGCGTCCCAAGACACAGCTTTTTATAAGGCAGAAAAAAAAAATTTTCTTCTTGGACATACATACATCCAATCTGGGCTCCAGAGAACAGTACTTCTTTAATGTCCATTATTGAACAAGGAGCACCCTACACATAGCCAAGGTCCCAGCAATAGCAAACAAGGGTTCTACAGTAATTACTAGATGTTAAAAACCTTCTCTCCACCAGTGAACTAAAGTAATGAATCAATTGTTCACTTAATGAAAGGAGGGATAGCAAAAGAAGCACTGAACGTATTTTATCACACTGGAGAAGGCTAAGAGCTTCTGGAGTCAGAGAAGGATGAACTGGATTGGACGTGCAGTGTCTTGAGAAGGAGTCGGGGAGGGGGGCAGCCGGGACCATGGTGTTTTGGGGGGAGGGAATGGCAAGTGCGAAGGAAGAGAGCGTGATTCAATATATCACAGAGCCTAGGGGCTCCAGGGGAAGCTACAGAGAAGCAGGGTAAACAGAGGGGCCCCCAGGCCATGCAAGAAGCCTGGACTTTATCCTGAGAGCTGTAGGGGATCACTAATGGACTTGAAGCCAGACCTACAACTTGACAACTGTCATTCTGACTGTATTATAATATAGGAAGGAATGTATTGTAATACAGGAAGGAGAGGGATGAGAAAGATCAAGACTGGAATTAAGAAGAAAGGAAATCAGACTCCTGGAATAATCAAAGCACAAGGACCAGGACCTGCTGTCGAGTGAAGAGAAATGCATGGACTCCTGAGCTGTTCAGGAGGTGAAGGCTACAGAAGCTGGTGACTGTGGAATTCAGGCCGAGGGCTTCTAGAGGGTCTATGTGTCCTTCATGTAAGGAATGAGAGAGGGATGGGGTGCCTGGGTGGCTCAGTCACTCAGTGTCTAACTCTTGATTTCAGGTCAGGTCATGATCTCGCACTTTGCAAGTTTGAGCCCTGCACTGGGCTCTGTGCTGATGGTGTGGAGCCTGCTTGGGAATCTCTTCCTGCCTCTCTCTGCTCTTCCCCCATTCTCTCTCTCTCAAAATAAATAAATATATATATATTTTAAAAAAAGGAATAAGAGAAGGCAGTTTTCTTTGACCAACCTGATTTTAAGGTATGCGCAGGACTGTCATGTGGTCTCAACAAAGCTCAAGAGAGCACAGAAGGCAGGAGATATGGGAATTATTGGCACAGAGATGATCATTAAATGGACAGTATCACCCAGTGGCAGCCTGTGTAAGAGAAGGGAAGGAACAAAACACTAAAGATCCACACATTTAGGGAATGGGAATTAGAGGAAGAGAGGGAGGGGGAGGGAATGGGGAGGAGGAAGGTGAAGGTGAGGGTGAAGGGGAGCAGGAGAAACCACCACCACCACCACCACCACGGGTGGAGGGGCTCAGAAGAAGAGGTGAGAGTAGTAGAAGGAACCAGCAGTTCTGACCCAAAAGAGGAGTGAGCCTTTGAGGAAGGAAAGAGTTCTCAAGAGGGTCAGTGCTTGAAAAGAAGGAACGGAACGAGGCATGATGTAGGTATCCAGTGACGAGGAAATCGTTGGTGATCTTGACAAAAGAGGTTCCTGTGGCCTGGTGGGGGTGTAAGCCAGGTGCATTGGGCTGAGAAATGATGAGAGGTGAGGCAGCAAAACAAGTTCAGGTGGCTTTTTCCAGCAAATGACATGAGAGGCCCATGGAGTGGAAGGAGGTCTTTGTATAAAGAAGGAATTTACCATGTTTAGACACTGAAGGGAAAGTGCTGGGGGGAGAGAGAGGTAAAACATACAGAAGGGAGAATGGATAAAGAAGGTCCTTGAGACGTGGAACACTGACATCCAGAGCTGGGATGAAGATTAGGTAGAAGAAGAAGTGGCACGTCCACCCTGAGAGTCAGAGGACAGGGTGGGAGGGGCAGACAAGTGTGTGGGCGAGGCAGTAACTGCTGAGCTCTTATTCTACCGAGAACTCCTAAGATCCTACCTGTCGGTGGCATACACAGTAGACCCCTGCACTGCGTGGACCCACTTATGCACACGTTTTCAGTAAGTGCCGTACAGCACTGTAAAGGTATTTTCTCTCTTGTGATTATCTTAGTAACATTTTCCTTTCTCCAGCTTACTGTAATGTAAGAATACTGTATTTAATAGATATAATACACAAAATGTGTATTAACTATTTGTATTACCTATAAGGCTTCTGGTCAACAGTAGGTTATTAGTAGTTAAAGTTTTGGGAGAGCCAAAAGTTATACTTGGATTTTTGACTATGAGAAATGTTGGTGCCCCTGCCCCCCCCCCACCATGTTGTTCAAGGAGCAATTGTAATTTATAAATAACAATAAAAGGGAACAAATAATGTCAGGATGACTTCAGTAAAACTGTGCATGGATGTTTCTTCGCTTTGTTTTGACCATTAAAAACATGTACTCTCATTCTAAACATTAACAAAAAATAAATGCACAGTAACTCCAAGTATATGCTTCTAGAATACAGTTAAAACTTCCATGATGAGCTTTTTGCATTCTCAGAAAAAAACACTGTAGCATTTGGTACAGTGATTTCATGGAACAAGGTATTCTAAATAAATGGGCTTTCTAGATAACTGAAGTTTAAACCTCTAAATCATTGACTACTGTTGCTGAAATCTTGCCACAATCCAGTGACCCCCTAACGGCTGCTGAATTCTACAGTGACTATCTGCTGTGCTATCAGGTCCCTAAGCTGCTCATCTTTACAAGACAATGATGCTTCTCAAGAAACTGTTTTAAGACAAATAAATGCTATTACCTCACTTCTAATTTGTCCTCACAAATTAGAGCCAGCTCAAGGATGTCTAAAAATCCAGATGGAATGGACAGATCCAGGCTCCTGCTGTCACTGCGCAGAAAGGTTTTTTTATTTATTTTTAGATTAGTAGCCGAATTTCAGATTAAAGAATCTAGAACTATGTTCATGAACTAGGCTTGTTAAAGTACAACAAAACTCTTTTTTTTCTGAAGAAATACTTTAGAACACTCTGACTCCCACGAATTATTCTCTTCCTAAACAGAGCCAAAGCACCCCCTCGAGTCACCACCCGGCACCCTCCCCTAAAAGCTAACTAATTTAATTAATTGTTAGAATTCAGCCACTTTTGTTTCAACGCTAAGCAAAATTCCTTCTATCAAACTGTGGTATAAAAGGAATGCAAGCAGAATTCAGATTCATTTTGAGTTCAAGTTCACAAAATTTAGATGGATACTATGCCGAGTATACTCACGGTTTATGGTTTCACTCTGGAAAGTCATTTCTTGAAACTTTGTCATTTTTTGAAACGATATATTCAATTTGACAAAGCATGCTCTGATTTGGTACTTTTTAAAATACATAAACAATGCATCACCAGAGATTTTTATCATTAGCATCTTGGTGGACTGTGGAAACACTATTATTGGCTGAGACGGGTTTGGAAGTTCATGTTGGCTTCAAAGAAATCTGAACAAAACATTTCTATTCTGTGCTCAGGGAAAGTAATTAAAACAGTGCTAGTGCTTCATCCTCATAATTCTTAATTTTTAGAATATTATTGCATAGACTGAATTCGACCTATTGATTGCTGAATGAACTTTCAATCTCTCTAAAAGATTAACTCTTGGAATTTCAAAAAGAGGGTGACACAGTTGGTTGAACATCCAACTCTTGATTCTGGCTCAGGTAATGATCCTGGGGTCAGGGGATGGAGCCTCGAGTTGGGCTCTATGCTGAACATGGAGCCTGCTTAAGATTCTCTCTCGCTCTTCCCCTCCGCTCCTCTCTCACTCATGCTCTCACTAAAATAAAAATAAATTGGGGTGCCTGGGTGGCTCAGTCAGTTTAGCATCCAACTTCCACTCAGGTCATGATCTCACGGTTTGTGAGTTTGAGCCCCGTGTCGGGCTCTGTGCTGACAGCTCAGAACCTGGAGCCTGTTTCACATTCTGCTGCTCCCTCTCTCTCTGCCCCTCCCCCACTTGTGCTCTGTTTCTCTCTGGAAAATAAACAAACATTTAAAAAATAAAAATAAAATAAAAATAAATAAATACAAGAAAAAAAGAAAAAAGAAAAGAGTCTAAATGCAATTTATATATGTACATTATATAAGTATATATTTATAATATAAAAAATATACATCTTTATCCATTCATCAATCAATGGAGACTTACAAAGGAATATTACTCAGCCATAAGAAAAGAATGAACTCTTGCTACTTGCAACAATGTGGATGGAGCTAGAGAGTATTATGCTAAGAGTAATAAGTCAGAAAAAGACAAATATCATGTGATTTCACTCCTATGTGTAATTTAAGAAACAAAGCCAATAAGTAAAGGGAAAATAATGGAGAGAGGCAAATCGAAAAACGGACTCTTAACTCTACGGAACAAACTGATGGTTCCAGAGGGCAGGTGGGTGGGAGATGGGGGAAAGAGAGGATGGGGATTAAGGAGAGCCCTGTCGTGAACAGCACTGGGTGATGTGTGAACGTGTCAGATCACAATATTGTACACCTGAAACTAATATTACACTGTATGCTAACTGGAATTTAAATAAAAACTTAAAAAAATAAATAAATGTGATTTTTAAAGAAACCTCCAAGGGGCAAGGAGATGCAGCCAGAGGAAGAAAGACAAAAACAACTGGTTATTACCATATGGTGCGCTCATGAATAAGGGAAGTCCAGGGTAACCACGGGGACACAGAAAATGGGCGGGGGGCACCCTGTTCAGATTGGGGCTGGGGCTGGGATCTTCAGGGAAGTCCTCCTGGGGGAAGCCATGACCGATCTGATTCCTTATGCATTCTTCCACTCCAGAAGTCATTGCAAAACAAAGGAAGAAAGAAAAAGTGAAAAGCCTAATACTGCCTAACTAGTCCTCAGTACAAAGCAGCATCCATAATCTTTAAAAACTAATTCTGAAAACCTGACAATACATATAATCAATCACTTTTTAAAATCACTTACTTCAAAGTTCAACCTTTCCTCTTTCTTACTTTATTTGAAAATTTCCTTTTTTGGAAAAAAATTTGCATAAATTTTGTATAAATACTTAATATGTAGATTTTGTATTAATACTTAATAACAACTGAAGTTATATCCCTAGTAAATAGTAGCAAATCCTTAAAATAATTAATCTGTAAATTCTTAATCAGAAGTTCCTGGAAACATCTATTTTCATTTTTAATTTCTAATAGCAGTGGCTTAAGTTGCTCTACAATTTAAAATTGATTATCTCATCATCTTCTAAAAACTCTATGGGGTAATGGCTGATCAATAAGAGTTCCTTAAACAAATGAATTATTTAAATAATGTGTGAAGAGTGGGCTCTACAAGGAACAGGATTTATAAAAACAGAAAGTATAGAGCATTATAAGGCCTGCCTGTTAAGCAGAAATTTAAAATATATGCACACATATATGTAGTACTCATGAAGTTTCTCAAACTTCTTTTTAAAAACACTCATTTTGGGGCACCTTGGGTGGTTCAGTCAGTTAAGCGGCTGGCTTCGGCTCTGGTTACGGTCTCCTGGTTTGTGGGTTCAAGCCCCAGATCGGGCTCTCTGCTGTCAGCATGGATCCTGCCTGGGATCCTCTGTCTCCCTCTGTCTCTCTCTCTCTTTCTCTCTGCACCTCCCTGTTTGTATTGTCTCTCGAAAATAAAAATAAGCATTTAAAAAAATTTTTTTAAATAAAAACACTGATTTTTCATCTTTTTGTTACCCCAAAATAAAACGGTTATCTTGGCCTTCTTGCCTCTATATTGCTTCTGTATTACGTGGAGTAGTGAAACAAGAAACAAGAATGCAACACGAAGATAAATAAACTCCCTTCATCCTCACACTGCGGCGGCTGCTTCTTGGCAAAGAGCTGTCTCAGCAGTACTTAGCACCAACATGCAGAGAGAGAGATCGGACGTGGGGCTGTGAATTCCGGCTATGTCCGGAGACCAGCACTGTTATTTCCTAATCCTGACGTTAAATGGTGCCTGGAAGAGGAACCAACTATGTGAAACCATGCTGTGTCGAGGTCTGAAAATAATTATTTTGGTCAAATAGAATTTAAGGTCTGTAACTTTAAAACATGCTTGGAAATGCTTCTAATCATCAGCATACTCAAAAATAACAGAGGATGATGAAACGCACAGAGTGAGCTGAACTTTAATACTTTGGATCTATTTACTTACACTTGTATCTAATCTGCCTGCTGCCATTTCTCCAGCAAGCCCAACACCGCAACCAGGGTCTCACGGCCACCCCATCCGCTGTGGGGCTCAGCCTGCGCTCTGCCTGAGCTTCTATTTTGCTACTCTCCACGTGAATGCTGTAGTTCAGGAGCTTCCTTTTGACTCAAAGAAGTAAAAAACACACAGCACACACTTAAAGAAATTAAAGCCAAGAAGCCAGGCTGGTTTATATAACAAAGGGTCGGGGCTGGGGTGCCTTAGGGGAAGTGCTGGTGTGGAAGAAGAGCTCCAACTCCTTCATGAGATAGAAGTGCAAGTCCAAGTTCCCTCGAGGTATACTTGTGGCAGTGTTTCTCTGAATCTGACCTCCCCGCAAGGGACTGGGTCCCATGGCACCCAAGTAGTATTAACTTTCACTTATACTGTGCACCCTCCTGCTTCCTCCTTCCCCAGTGAAGGTAAAACTGCTCTTCACTTGGTGTAAAAAAGAATGTACATTTACATACCATCACTTATAAATAGAAACTATTTGTCTTAACATAAATGACTGGCAATTGATCCCTGGGAACCAATCTGACAGAACAAGCCATGTAAGGGCAGCTGAGAGAACAGGAGGAAGAGGAAAAAGGTATTTGTACCAAAGATTCGAGGGGAAGGACACCCACCCCAATCACAGCAGGGTGCTGTGAAAGACAAACACATTGAAATAATTCCACAAAGATTTTCTTAATGGAGATATAATGGACAGAGCACACTGTATTATAAAGGCTTCTTAAAGAATCTAATTGTTTCATAATCCCCCATGGGCATTTAATCTTAAAGTCTTTCTAATGCTCTTACATTTTAATTATAAACTGCTGGTAAATGTATTTTAGAAATCTCAACGTCACATTTGAAAGCCTACTGGATACTTCTCATAGGGGGCCTTGGAGGGCATCACTCCCCACCTGACCTTCACTGTAGAACCCCTTGCATTGCTGACAGAGGGGCAAGGCACAGAAAGGACTTCTCCCAGCATTCTGTTCTCTCCCGTGTGGCTCCCGGATGGCTCCGACTGCGAGGGGCTTTCCTGTAGCTCCTGACCATCGGTCTAATTCTCTCCCAAGAACAACTACAGAAAAGTCTTCTCACCCAAATAATTCTCAATAGCTGCCATCCGGAGACCTCTCTCCTCTAGGGCAAATACATGAATTCAAAGTACAACTATGGGGGCGCCTGGGTGGCTCAGTCAGTTGGGCCTCCGACTTCGGCTCAGGTCATGATCTCACAGTTCCTGAGTTCGAGCTCCACGCTGACAGCTAGCTCAGAGCCTGGAGCCTGCTTCGGATTCTGTGTCTCCCTCTCTCTCTGCTCCTCCCCTGCTCACGCTCTCTCTCTCTCTCTCTCAAAAATAAACAAAACATTAGAAAATTAAAAAAAAAAAGTAAAGTATAACTACTACACCGTGAAAAACACTAACTTAAAAAATGACACTCTGGACAAGACCAAGCATTCCAGGTGTGGTCAAACACGCACAGTCTCATGTGCCTATTACCTTCTTCCATCCTGTGTACTTCTTTTAATCTTTCTGGTTTTGTTTGTTTTTAGTAGTCACCCAAGCCACCACAACGCTGTGCACAAAGCCCTGCTGGACCTGGCTCCTTGCTATCTCCTCGGCTCATCTTCTGCCTTTCCCTCATCCCCTTGGGCTACACTGGGAGTCCTCACGACTTTCTCAGAACTCCAAGCCTCTGCCTGCCTCCAGGCTTTCTCAGCACAGTGGTTTCTTCTTCCTGGAGACTCCTCCTCTTTGCCTGGAAGGCTCCCAATCATCCTGGATGGCCTCCCCCAAGCTACGGGAGCGCACCGGGTTACTTTGTCTCACTGCACTGCATTTTAATGGCACTTTTCTTTACCAGAATTATAGTCAACCACTTGGATGAATAGTTTTTAATCCTTCTTATGGGCTGAACAGTGTTCCTCCAAAAGATACATTCAAGTTCTAAACCTGGTTCCTTATTTGGTGACCTTACTTGGAAACAGGGTCTTCGCAGATGTTATCAAGGAAAGATGAGGTGACTAGGGTGAGCCCTAACCCAGTATGGCTGGTGTGCTTCTACGAGGAGGAAGGTGTCCTGTGCGGACGCACACAGGGAAAATGCCATGTGAAGGCAGAGGCAGACGTTACAGTGTCGCCGTTGCAAGCCACGGAGCCCCGAAGCTTCCCAGCCACCACCAGAATGAGAGAGGCAGAGGGACTCTCCCCTACAGGTTTCAGAAGGACCATGGCCCTACTGCCACCTTGCTTTGGGACCTCTAATTTCCACAACTATGAGACAACCGATTTCTGCTCTTTTTAAGCTGCCCAGTGTGTGGTACTTTTTTATGGCACCCCTGGGAAACTAACGTACTCCTTTAGACTAAAAGCTTCTTGAAAGCAGTCTCTATTTTACTTACTCGTATTCCCCACACTTAGCAAGATGGATAGGAGAACAATAAACTTTTGTTCACTGAATGAATGAATCAGATTTGGTTTGCAGTCAACCACAAACCTAGGTTTCTTTTCTCAAAGGTATCAATAGATTGGTCGTTTAGAATGGATTTTGTTTCACTGATTATTTTAAAAGCCAAATTTAGAATTCTACGTTTCATACTATTTGGTATTATGCTGTATTACAAACTCATCAATCAATATACTAAGTACCTATCTTTAGGTCGCTGCAAATTTAATAAGCATGTCTTCATCTTAATCCAATCATAAATGATTAAAACTGTTAAACCTGATGGGGTCAAGGGCAGAGTACCATGGCAGGTCACCAAGAACATCCCTCCAAGCTGGTATCGACCCATTAATCAACACTCCGGGTATATCATGCAACTACCCAGGAACCCACATTTCTCTCCAGCTCATCCCAAGGTTATCACAACACATAATGTGGAATGCTTTCTGAAATCTTAATACATTATATTTAAATTCCTAAATCCACCAGCCTAATAGCCACGTAAAAGCAGAGCCAAGAGTTTGTTAGGCAAACAAACGGATTTTTGCTGGTGAACTGTGTCCCAACTCCCTCATCTGTGGTTTCCAGGATCTACACTGGCCTCCATTTTGAAAAAAAGATAACTGGATCTTTCCTTTCTTCTGCCTCCTTTCTTGTACTTCAGGGCACCTCCAAGATTATAGATGGTCACTTCACACTCGTATCTACAAATTATTTTAATATCACGAGGCTTAATCCATGTAGGCCTAAAATCGTGAACGAGTTTAAAGCAGGTAGGATCTCCGTCAACAATTTGGACTTTGGGTTCCCCTTCGGTTATTTGTTCTAACCTTCTGTTTACAAGACCAGTGCTCTAACCACTGAGCTTTGGAGCCTTCTCTAACCTTCTGTTTCGATGACCACTCTTCGGGTAAAGACAAAAGCCAAACAGGAAGAGCAGATCATTTAGGGAATGTTCTAAGGTACAATCAAAAGACTTCCTTGTCACCAAAAGACAAACATTTCATGAATATGACCAAAAAGTATAGTTTGTGCAAATTCTTTGAATCTTCTGAACTCTCATGCTCCCTCTCCCTATTTGGTTTATCTTAGGTAAACAAAGACCAAGTTTGTTTAAGAATCTTTCACAGGAAGGTTTCAACAAATCCTGCTTGCGGGAATATCCTTGTTTGCAAGTAACAAAACAGTTTCAACATCGGTGGCTCTAGCACCATTGAGTTGTTTAATGTACTCTGAGCACCACACGCGCCCAGTCATCACCCGTGAGGCACAAAGAATCCCACTGTGATCCTTTGGAGGCAAACAGCTCATTGTCAAATTAAAACCCAGGCAAACAAATCCTTCTGGTTTATCACTTGTGCCTCCCCCAGAACTTGTCAGTCCTGCGGGTCACCTGTCTGAAGCCCTGTCTGTTAAAGTCCTTTCCCCAGGACATTTTTCTGTGAGTGTCAAGATAATTTATTGAGGAATATGAAAAAAAATGCAACAAATACTAACAATTACAGCTGTGATTTGGGGCCACTTTCTTGTTTCATATTCTAGAGCTTGTTTGGTTTTTTCCCCCTTAAGACTTCTAAACATTTCCTTTTTTATTCAAGTAGAGAAACGCTCATAACCAAGATATCCTTTCTAACGGGGCATATGAAGAGCCTCGCACATCTAAGATAGCCAGTGAAGGATATTATTAAACTTAAAAAGTCAAGCCAAACTTCTCTGTGGGCTGACAGGCTAACTTTAACACAAATATAGCAAAGATACGAGGGAAACAGGAGGCAAATGGCTCCACCTTACATTACAACTTCATCTAGATACAGGGACAGAGACTTATTCTGACTCATTCTTGATTCTTGTCCCAATCAGTAAGTTTTGGTAATTTCTCCACTTCCAAAAGTTAAAGTGCTATCATTACCCAGAACGCACGGACAGAGAAACTTGTCACCTATGCCAAGGACTTGTTCCTAAGAGCATACAGTGCCTCTTTTTCCCTAATACAAACAACATAAAAAAAATCAGTAGATGTTGTGAAAGTCACAACTCTGTACATAAATGCATACACATTTCAGCCAATTATTTTACTTCTTCCAGGAGTTGAGAATGAAGTGGGGGAAAGGTGGGCAAAGCGCTTTCGTTTCTCCCTTTACAACGGCAATAACAACAAAATGATAATTATTGCCATCCTTCCAGGCATCCAGCAAAAATTTAAGATGGCTCTCATGCAAAATTAAACACCTCTACAACATTCTAATGAATATCAGGTGTAACATTTCCACACTCAACAGTTAAGCAATAAAAGCAGATTCCTAAAAGCAACCCAAGGTCGGAAAGCTTGACAGGGCTTTAAAGGCAGACGGTGGGTGTTCCCCTCTCAGCCCTTATTTTCTCATTCTTAGAAGATAGTTCTGAGGGTCAGATGAGATAACACGTGAAGTGTCCAATACAGAGTACGTACTCAAAGGAAGGTAGTAACTACTGCTAATTTATTATAATGCAAACCAAAGACATGTGTTTGACATCTGCATCTTGGAGCACCAAGTATAATCCATTTATAAAAGACACCTATTTTTATTTTAAAAGATTTGTAGACAGAGAGAAATTAAGATTTAGAATGAAACAGACTGCTAGTCTAGTACTCTAACTTTTCACGATGAAAACTGAGGCCAGGGATAGACAGCCAATGAGACCGGCTCGGATCGGGGTCCCCCAACGCCCTCCATGCTGGGTTAACGGCGGCGGCACAGGACGGCTTCCTGCTCCTCCATGCTGTCTGTCACCACCCTTAACCAGATGTGGTGCCTTGTGATGCTCTGAGAGGAAAGGACCTACTTCCTAAGTGATTGATGCTGTACCTCTGCTCGGTGGTTCTCCAACTACTCCCTGAAGGCATTTTAGGGGAACCCCAGTGAGACCAAAGGGGTAGACTCCCCTTCCTTCCTCGCCCCCTCCCACCCTCGTCCCTAAAGAGATTTCATATAAACAAGTCTCTTCCTCCTTATCCAAACTGTAGAAGTAGAGAGGTATTTTAAGGAGAGGGGGGAAAAATCCTTGATTGGTGTTGGAGAAGCACAAGTTCTCTTTCTTAACATAGAATTCCCTTGCACTCAAACATGAACATTCTGAGATCAGACTTTCTTGAAGGCTCGACAACACAGTTTTCTAAAGATCAGGAGACCTGAAAATCAGAACTGCATCTTGTAGGTAGAAGGCTAACTTGTACATATCACAACTGCTTATTGAAAACTATAAAATCTATCTATACTATTAATTCTTAGCAAGCACATGAGCATTTCTGCTTCCAGAAGTACAGGAGGGTGCATGCTCCAAAGCACTATTCTACAAAAAAACCCCACTCACTCCTGGATAAATGATAACATAATCCTGGATAAATGACAATGCAGTATGGCAGGCCTCAGCAGAAAATGGAAATTTCCCAAGGTAAAGAGAGAGACTGAGAGACAGAGAGGATAAACATCCATGAGGAAGATGAAAGCAGAAAAGCAGGTGGTAAGTTCACATTAAGGGAAAGAAGGCCTATGTGAGTACAAAGCCTCAGTCCCTCCTCAAGAGGAGCACGTTGAAATCAAGGCTATTATTCTAGGACAGGACAAATGGGGTGACACTGGCCCAGCGGCAGTTTTATGCACCTCGTACAACAGTTTCCTAGCTTATCTGTTTGTATAAGTACAAATCCTCTCCCCATAACAAAGCCCATCCCACTGAGGCCTTCAGGACCTCCACTAAATAAATTTAACATAGGAGTTCACAATCAAAACTCCTATTTATCTAAGAAGTGCAAAACATGAGAAGATACAGAAAACACATAAAACATAAAATAAGATGGCAGAAACACGTCTCAAAGTACAATAATTAGAGTAAATATGATTGACTCATTTTCCAGTTCATAGAGTATCAGGTAGGATTTTTTAAAATTCCAGTTATAAGTGTTATTAAAAAGAAATATTAAGTCAAGAGCCGCCTGGGTCGCTTAGTCGGTTGAGCGTCCAACTTCGGCCCAGGTCATGATCCTGTGGTTCATAAGTTCGAGCCCTGTGTCAGGCTCTGTGCTGACTGCTCAGAATCTGGAGCCTGCTTCAGATTCCCTCTCTCTCTGTCCCTCCCCTGCTCATTCTCTCTCCCCCATCTCTCTCTCAAAAGATTAATAAAAACATTAGGAAAACTAAAAAAAAAAAGAAAAAGAAAAAAGTATCAGGTCAAAAGAACCTGAAAATGCTGGAATTCGAGAAAAAAACAACTAACCAAATGCCAATAATAAATGAACAGAGACAGAAAAATGAAGTAAATAAATATTAATAAAAAACAAAGCTGAGGTAGTTATATTAACATAAAATACAATAGACATTAAGACTAAAAACCTTATTACGTCCATAATGTGAATAGATTCAACTTATTCTAGATCTGCATGCACTAAAAAGATAACCTCAAAATACATGAAGCAAAATTTGAGAGAACTATGGAAAGAAATTGACAAATGCATGCCCATAGGAGGAGAGCCAACCTCCCCCACTCAATTGTTGATGTCAAACAAAGAAGAAATGATCAATGCTACAGACAATTTGAATGTCATCGCTGATTTGACTCAGTTCACTTACAATCAATAATCAGAATCTGTTGTATGTCAGTCCCCGTTCTAAGTAATGGAAACAGAGTACTGAACAAAACAGAGTCCTTACCCTCAAGGAAATCACATCCTAGAGGAGACAATAAACACTATGGAAATAAATGCACGGAACATTAATAACACGCACAGAAGCCTGCATCTAGCAATTACAGAATCCACACACTTTGCAAGCCCATGAGAAAACATAAAAACGGATATAACTTTAGACCATTGAAGTAAATCTCAATGAATTTCAAAGGAAACCAAATCATACGAGTGTGACCACAATGCAGATTGGTCAAGTAGATCCATTACAAATCCATTTCATAATCCAAAGTTTTAGAAGTTGATGAATATACTAAAGAAATTCAGAATAACCGGATAGCTTTCCCAGAACTGCAGGTTTAGAAAAAGCTTCCAACTTTTAAATATGTCACTTTTATGAAAAGAACTACATATAAACTACTCTAGTATAGTTGGGCTGAATTGTCTAATATATTTATCCCAGAACTTAACATTCTGTCTAGTTTTTTTTTTTTAAACACTGTTCACCATTTAAAAAGCTACTCTATACTGAAAATTCAAATGTCTTTTGCACATCTTCATTTCAACTCTACTTGTTAGGATTTAGGTTCAGCTCCCAGTGACAGAAACCCCCAGGTAACAGGGGCTTGAATCAGAGGCTCATTTCGATGTCGTGTGAGGTCTAGAGACCATGTGCCTGGGCTCCCCTGGACGGAGGGCACAGGATTCTTCTAGCTTGTTCTCCTGCCCATTCTCAATATACAACATTCACTTCATGGTCTAAAGAAGATCTCCAAACTTTACCCCCATATCTGCCTTCCAATCAGTGAGAAGTAGGAAGCAGGAAGGTGTCTGTGTTTGGGCTACTGAAACAAAAACACCATAGACAGGGTGCTTAAACAACAAACATTTATTTCCCACAGTCTGGAGACGGGGAAGTCCAAGATCAAGGCAGCAGCAGATTCAGTGTCGGGTGAGAGCCCGCTTCCTGGTTCATAAACGGCCATCTTCTGGCTGTGTCTTCATGTGGCACAAGGGACGGCAGAGCTCTCAGGGGTCTCTTTTATAAGGACACTAATCCCATTCACGCACGAACCACCCTCATGACCGAATCACCCCAAAGGCTCCACTTCCCACCATTCCCACACTGGGTTAGGGTCTCGACATGTGAATTGCAGGGGGAACACATTCAATCCGTAACAGAAGGGGTGAAGAGAAGACTCCTTTTTTCTAAAAAAAAGACTTCCCAAAGGTCACAAAAGGCCCTTCTCCTTACTTGATACTAGCTAGAATTAGTCCAATGCTTCAAGAGAGGCTGAGACTCGTCTTTATTTCAGGCATTCGAGTATATATCCAGGAAAAACCGGGAAGATGTGGAGGAACAACACTATCTCTGTTAGATCATCTGAGAAAATGTGATAAGATATAGTTAAGAACACAACAGATGAACATAGGGGAAGGGATGGAAAAATAAGATAAAAACAGAGAGGGGCAAACCGTAAGAAAAGACTCTTAAATACAGACAGCTGAGGGCTGCTGGAAGGGAGGTGGTGGGGGATGGGCTAGATGGGTGATGGGCACTGAGGAGGGCACTTGCTGGGATGAGCACTGGGTGTTGTATGTAAGCGATGACTCACTGGGTTCTACTCCTGAAACCAACACTACACTGTATGTTAACTAACTTGAAATAAAAAAATAAATAGTAATTCCGTCCACTCTCCTGTCAGCTGTTTACGAGGGTGGTGCAGGTAAGTGTGTGGCACGCTCAGGTCTCCGGATACACACTCGGCTTCCCTGGGGCCAGGAGGGTTTTCTCTCTAGGGTCTCAAGGGTAGTCTGGATGGTCCCTGTCCTCTTGCCTGTGAGAAGTGGTGTCGCTGCAGCCCCCTGTCTTTAGAGCACAGTCTGATATTCTGCAGCTTCGGTTAAAAGAACTGAAAAAGAAATTCGAAATACAGTTTCCTGGGCACGACCCACCGTGTTGTCTCTCCCTAAGGAAGCTTCTTGACAGAAAACGTTAAGGTGCAAAATGAAAGCATTAAGCAACTTGCCTTCCCATTTGGGTTTGATCTCTTCCTCTTACAACTGGCTGCATGCTACCCATGTTATCATTCTGGGCACCCGTGCAAGGAAAGAGCTGGGCTTTCTTCAAGTCTTGGCCTTGGGTTTTCCTCCAGAGCCAAGCGGATCCCAGCACCCCATGCTAATGAGGGGACCTGTTGCCAGTAAGCTGAAAAGAGGCCACAGCCCGGAACCACTCCTTCCAGGGAAGAGCCCTTCTTGGGGCTCCTGGCATCACCTCCGGGCTGGGTCCCCACAGCAAGGTCTGGCCTGGGAGCAGGAGGCCCTCGGTGGGGGGCAATCCAGTCCGGGTAAGAGAGCGGCGCCCTCCCACACTCTCCCTTAGCCAAGACGTTCACACAAGTTACCAGGACAGAAACGGGTGCCTAGAATGAACTAGCAAGGCCCAACAGAACCCTGCCAAGGCAACCTGACATAAATTCTTCCAGTCCTACGCTGTCCCCTTCCCACCAATCACAAAGAACAAACCCAGGCCGTCTTTTCTTTATGTGCGTGGGAAAAACACAGCTAAAAGTATGCCAAACAGTGCCTAACGTCTGTGAGGCTTTCCCTCCATTTTTCTGAACTATAAATATGTCTGTTGACTTCCCCCCATCAAAATATACAATATCATATGTTAAATATACTTTTCCTAAAAGGCAAGAATCCTAAAAAAGCTCAAGGACTATAAAAAAGACTCATAGGAAAGAAGATGTAGTTAACTCACATATACACGTATATATCAGCCTAAATAATAAGATCAACAAATCAGGGACAGTAAATATCATTATGGTCCTATGTTTCCTTTCAAAATCAAATCGTAACTAATCCTAATGTAAGTTCAAAAAGGTCATTTTAGCTTGAGGTCAAAATTTTAAGTGACTTAGAGGCACCTGGATAGCTCAGTCGATTAAGTGTCCAACCTTAGTTCAGGTCATGATCTCACAGCTGGTGGGTTCAAGCCCCACATCAGGCTCTGTGCTGACAGTTCAGACCCTGGAGCCTGCTTCGGATTCTGTGTCTTCCTTTCTTTCTGCCCTTCCTTTACTCACACTCTCTGTCTCTCTCTCAAAAATAAAATTAAAAAAAAATCTTAAGTGACTTTAAAGCAGGTAACAATTTATTTGCTTTTAAGATACTCAAAATTTTACATAGCAGGTCTCTGGTCACAAATCAATACTAGGATATAAAATAAACATGCTACTCTATTTAAAAAGATATCCTCTTTCTTTGAAGACTTGAAAATTTATAAATATGAAAACACTAACACTACCATTCACAGGCACTTCCCAATTAGGCTCAGTGACCTCAATCTGACGTGTCAGTGAACATGGTTCTTAGTGCTACAGTCTCCGTTCATCCCATGGTCCTCGCCGTACAATTCGGACACCACTGCCCATCAAAATACAAGCTCCTTATTTCATCATTCAAAGTCAAAACTATGAGCCTAATCTGTATTTCTAGCCTTATCCTCGTTAGGATTAAATGGCTACTACAAGCAAAGGCTTAAAACAGTGTCTGGGACAAAGCATGGACTTAGTAAATGTGAGTGATTACTCTCACTCCTTGCCTTTCCCTCTTTCCCCTCTCCCCAGCTCCCTGCCATTCCACCTTACTTCCGTCAAGGCAAATTATGTGTTATTTGCTGACAGTCCTCTACTTTTCAGAGTCCTTTGCTCATGTTGTTTCCATGCCAAGAACGTCTTCGTATTCTCATCTCTGCTAATGGTAATCTTTCTGGATTATCTTCCTCCCTCTAGGTCTTTTTCAAATCTACCTTCTTCATGAAACTTCCTCTTGATCCCATCAAGTGGAAGAGATCATTCTTTGAAGAGTCTGTAATTTCCTGGTGACACCTCTCTGGACCCAGCATTCATCACCTGTGCCCTGGACGAGAGTCCTGTATGTATCTGGCTTATCACCCTGTCCTCAAAACACACACATTAGACCAACCTGCTGTGCAGAAACTATGTTCTATGTATCTTTATATAACCCTTTTGGAATTTGCCACATATCCCCAGAATTGAAAAAGATACTAAAATATTTTAAATTGTTTAACAATTAAAAGAAATTTTTTAAAAGCAATTCTGCGTTGAAGAAGTACTGACATATTTTTATAACCAAAAATACACTTCTCATGTATCTCTAAACTGGATAGGAATCTGCTCCGAAATATTTCATGGAACATTTGCCATAGTAAGAAATTTTCCACCTCTAGTGATTCTTCCCTAAAACACATTTGCTATTTGTTACACATAACCTGTTTTAAAATTTAAAACATTTGTCACTTATCAAAGTTTCAAAATGGCTCCAATTCTAAAATCAATGCCAAAGAATATTCAAACTAATATATGTGTTTCGCTACGGTCATCACTAATAATTCCTTCTCCTTTTTTTTGATGACTAATAATTCCTTCTTATAGAATACTCTTAATTTCCCCAATTCACAGTTGAGGAATAAGATGTTTCATTCTATAAAATGTTCCAGTGGTAGAGAATGATGGCAGACTGGCTCCATTACCAGGATCCACAGAAGGAGGAGCAGACTATTCCTCTGTGGTCAATCTGGAAGGCTTTATGGAGGGGACAAAGTAGACACTATTTTAAGCAATTAGAAAGAGTCAGCCTGGCGATCTGAATGTGAACATTCGTCTGAGGAGCCTGGCCACTCTCACTCAGAAGACCTGGAGAAACTCTCGTCTTCTGTACATAAGTGGCTCTGAAGTGAATGAAGAAAACAAGATGCAACAGAGTCTAAAGGGTTTGCAGCAAAGCTTAGGGAGCCACAAAGCAATTGGCAACAAGCACCTACGTATCCGACGGGGACTGAGGCAAAAGAAGAGCCCAATGACTCCACAGCCTTAGTGGAGGCTGAGCTGGAGGGGCAGAGCTGGAAGGAACAGGATTCCGAGCAAGCAGCTCGCAGTTATCCCGGGAAAGGAAAATGGCAGCAGGAACTGAACAGGGCTTAAAGACGTCAGTCGTCGTTTAAAATTTAAGAAGGGTCCTGGTAAGTTCCTGGAATGAGACACACTCATAACATGAATACAAATATACCACCTCTACGGCTCCCTTTTGCTGCTAGTGCTCGGGCTCACATTTGTCAAGGGCATGCCTGGTTTCAGGAGCTGGGCTGAGGGCACACAGTAGCCCAAACAACTTGCCCAAAATCCCTATGAGGCAGGTACTATTACTGTCTTCACAGATGAGAAAACCAAAGCTCCAAGATATAAACACTAGCCAGGACCTATGAAAATCAGGACACAAAATCAAGTCTGCCTGGCTCCCCATAATGAGATAAAGCATAAGCATTAGCTTTTAGAAACAACGTCATAGTCTTACAATTTAAAACCAACAACAAAACAATAACAACAAAAAGCTACGACTTTTTTTTCTTTTTTCTTGCTAATGGTTTTTCTATCATTACAGTCACTGAAGCTTTGGGTTGGTCTGCACCACCTAAAGGGACAAGCATGAAGTCTACATTTCTTTCAGAGCTGGACATTTCCCAGGACGAGGGCTGCACTGAGGAAACCGTGGTCCGAAGAGCGAAGTGTTAACTACCACATCCCAGAGGGTGAAGCGCAACCGGTTCTCTGCCAATAAACAGTCCGGTTATGAAGTCCACATTCTAAACTCAGCTGAAATACGATCCAGAGTGTGCCTTAAGGCAGAAACCTGTCGCCAGAGCCTGGTTAAAAGCCAGTGTTAGCTAACGGTTACATCATCTAGCCCAAGATAGCACGCTCAGGAGAAGCTCAGAATCGATGGGGCTGCAGGACACTGTCCTTTTAGTTTTGGATGTTGTGTGGGAGGAAAAAAGGAAGAAAAAAAGAGTAAATATTTGAGAATACCGCTAGGGAAAAAAAAAAAAACAATTCAAAGGGAGTTCCACTTAACCACAGGCTTTGAGATATGAAAATAAAAAGTATCAGCTGGGGGCATTCCCAGCTCTCCCATTATGTTCTGGGCGCTTGACAAACATTCTTCTATTTAATCCTTACAACCAGCTCGGGGCAAACACGGTCTCATCTTCAGATGCTGCAGCTGCTGCCCAGAGTCGTGAGACTTGCCTAAGATCTCGGAGCTACAGGGGCCCCTGGGTGGCTCAGCTGGTTAACCATCTGAGATCAAGCCCCGCGCTGTGCTCTGCACTGACAGTGTGGACCCTGTTTGAGATTCTCTCTCCCCCTCTCCCTCTCTCTCTGCCCCTTCCCTGCTTGCACACGCACGTGTGCTGTCTTTCAAAATAAATACAATTTAAAAAGATCTCGGAGCTAGATTTGAACCTGAGGGTAGCGCCCACATCCATGCCCATTCCTCTAAGTCACGTAGCCAAGAAGCAAAGAACAATGTGCAATTCCAGCTGTTCCCAGGCTCTTGGCAGGCCACCCAACACTCAACTGATGAAAGACGACTTGAAGAGTATCATTAAGATGTTACCAAAATGGGGGCACCTGGTGGCTCAGTTGGTTAAGCGTCCGACTTGGGCTCAGGTCATGATCTCATGGCCCATGAGTTCCAGCCCTGCGTCAGTTCCTGTGCTGACAGCTTCAGATTCTGTCTCTCTCTCTCTCTCTCTGCCTCTCCCCTGCTTGTGCTCTGTCTTTCAAAAATAAATAAACATTAAAAAAGAAAAAAGCATGTTACCAAAAATGTATCTGGAACCCTTTGGGATTTAAAAACCCGAACTCCAATAGAGTCTCACCCTTCAAATTCACAGACAACTGCCACCTATAACTTAAAGTGTAATATTTATTAAAATGTAAGCAAGTGTTAAGAGCATTATAATTTATGTCCAGATATATTAAAACTTATTTCTTCTAACTACAAAAACCTCCAATGATCTAATAGAAGAAAGTTCCTGCAATTAAAAGACGACTTTTACTAAAATACACATTTTCTGTAACACCATATTCATTTCATAATTTATCTAGTTCATTCCTTCTCCATGTCTTGGGTTCTCAAATATCTAATATTTTGATTTCTTCCCATAGTTCTGAATTCAAAACAGTGTTTCAGAACAAATGAAGTCTTTAGGTTCTGCAAATCACATCTTGCATGTTTCCATTTTGCTTAGATTTTATTCCAAATGGCCTCTGATAACATCAGGCACCTCTCCCTTCTATTACAAAGTTTTTCTGTGGCCTTGTTTTGTGCCTGGGAAGAAACTGATATAATTCAGTAAAAGTTACCATTATTTTTTTAATCCACAGAAGGAATCCAGTCTGAAGGGATGAAAAGGGGGAAATGAGCAGAGATGTTAGATACGTATTTGACACACCATTTGGAGTTTTACAGAGAATTTCCACTTAACTCTTTAATGGCACCAATCCTGCTGCTCTCTGTCTCCTGTTTCAAGCTCCTTGTGGGTCCTGGCCGTGCGGGCAGGGGCCTCAGCTTCAGTGTAAACCTTGCGATGCACAAGCTTCCCAAGGGCAGAGATTCCGTTTGACTGCTTTGTTCACCGGTGTACTCTAAATATCCAGAGAGCGCCTGGCACACAGCAGACACCCAAACAGTGCCTGAATGGATGACTGGTTGGCTGTAGCCGCCATCTTTTTTTTTCAATACTGACCAAGCATGTCCAGTAAGGAGTGACCTAGATAGGCTGAAGGGTCTGGAAGCCATGTCACCACTTGGACAATTAAAGCAGCAGCAGGTGTTTGGGGATAAAGAGCAGGGACGTAGCTGAGGCCCAGAGAGAAGGCTGCTCTGAGCCTAGCCTATAAGCCTGAGCATTACTGGCCATGTATCCGGGCAAGTCACTGGAACCTTCATTTTTCCATCTTTGAAACAAGAAAGGTGTCTAGCAAAAAGCAAAGAGCTTATGAAAAATAAATTGGAATTATTTCTACATTTTGCTTCTTTTCACTCTTGGGGGAAGAAAAACACTTAGAGATGGTAACTTTCTTCAAATATGTGAAAAGCAATGCATAAGAAGACAGTGACATGATCCACGTTATACCAGGAGACAAAACTCCAAATAAAGGCCATAATACAAAAAGGGTAAAATACTGACCCAATAAAATAAACACCTCCCCAATGAAGAGTGTTTCTACCCATAAGAAGCTGTCCAGCAATAAAGGTGTCAGATTTCTGTCATTATTTTAAACAGAGGACAGGTGATCCAGAAATCTGCAGAACCAGGGTTAGTTAACAGGGTTTTGGCTAAGGTAACTGCCAACTCAGATTCTCTGATGGAATATTTCTTTCTCCGTGGTTAAAAAACTGTAGTTTTCCACGATTCTTTGCATCTATATAAACCAGCAGTCAGATAAATCTCCCACCCCAATTAACATCCTTCTCTTTACCCTCCTCAAGAAAGGGCAGTCATGTCAGATTACAGTGACTAGAAAATAAACCCCCCCACAAGGTATGTCCTCATTACACTGATGACTCCGGAAAAGTGTCATACGGTATTATACCATTAGATTTCTGCTATTCAGATTAAATAAATATTGATTTGGTAAACTTTCTCAAGTTTAAGGTTCGCCTGACGCAACACGTCTATTTTAGGGCTGACAACAGGGAGTGCTCCTTCCCTTTTCCTTGTAGAGAATATTTAATTCACAATAGCAGGCCCTGCCTTTAGTGGCAGCTCTACCAAGGTACCTGCAAAAATCAATGTCCTACGAGACTATGATGACAATACTGAACACTGACAATACTAAACACTGGGAATATTCAGATCACACGTTAACAGGAGACTGTCTTTCTCGTTTCAGTAGAATCGATCAGTCTCTCCTGCCCGTCATGCTTCTAAGACTTAAGGTAGTTGTGATTCATAAATTTGAAAAAATAGAATCTTTTGAAAGATTTGTGATCATTTTCACAAGACAACATTTTGGGCTGAAACAATGATAGTGAAACTAGCCTAAAAGGTGAATACAGGCACTGAGAAGCAGGGAAAAGACATTCTACCCGGGCAAGACTGTGCTTTGTTTCCACTCAGACTAGCTTTAAGAGAAGAGGAAAATCTGGAAAATTTTAAAGCTTAATTTATTCTAGAATTAAATGCAAGGAGTCAATTGCCATTGATTGCTGCTACCGATTTCCTAGCTTCATCCTTCCTATGTGCATTCTTAAGAAGGGAAAAGATACTTGGAACTGCTTTATATATAGCGTGTTCTGACATATTTAAAGAGAGTTGGAATAAAAATAGGGTTTTTTTCCTGGGGTGCATTCTCAAGCCACATCTCCTCTTTCCACAACGTCCAGGACTGTGCTGAGTCTGAGCCACTCACTCCTCCCAACCCCCAAACTGTTTCAGCGCACGTGGTACTTTTAAAAGATGTGCCTTCTAGCTCACCACAGGCCTATTTTGCACTAACCTCTTTCATTCATTTGCATCACATGCCTGGACCCAGGGAATTGGGACCAAATCAGTGGGAAGCTTCACAAACATGCGAAGGGGCTTTTGCGCCCAAGTAACCCTGTAAGAGCAGAGCATGGGCATCCTTATTCACATGCTCTTTGTGGGCTGAGACAAGCTCAGGGCTTTCTGTATAGACCGATGCTATTACACAGATGTATACAAAAGGCACTTACCCCGAGAATAAATGGAAACTTTTTTAAATCTTAGAAAACAACCACACAATGTTGTAAACTTCTTTCTTTGTGTGAGTGAAAGCAAAACATTTGATTTCATATTTATTTAGTTTAGAGAAAATTTATAATTATAAAAGCACCCTAACATGTACTGGGATGGTTAGTAATTAAAAAAAAAAACAAAACAGAAAATAGTAACTGTTGCCAAGGAGGTGGAGAGATTGGAAACCTTGAGCACTGTTGGTGGGAACGTAAAATGGTGCAGCCCTATGGAAAACAGTATAGCAATTCTTTTTTTTTTTTAATTTTTTAACATTTATTAATTTTTGAGAGGGGGAGGGGAGGGCAGAGAGAGAGAGGGAGACACAGAATCCGAAGCAGGCTCCAGGCTCTGAGCTGTCAGCACAGAGCCCAACATGGGGCTCGAACCCAGGAACCACCAGATCATGACCCAAGCCAAAGTCAGACACTTAACTGACCAAGCCACCAAAGCACCCCTGTAGTGATTCATTAAAAAAATTAAAATAACCGTATCATCCAGTAATTCCATTTTGGGGTATACCTTCAAAAGAATTGTAACCAGGGACTCAAAAAGAGATTTCCACACCCATGTTCACACCAGCATTGTTTACAACAGCCAAAAGGTAGAAGCAATCTAAGTATACTCTGACAAGTGAATAGATAAGCAAAATGTAGCCTGTACACACACTGGAATATTATTCAGCCTTCAACAACACGACATTCCGGGCGCCAGGGTGGCTCAGTCAGTTAAGCCTCTGAGTCTTGATTTCAGTTCAGGACATGATTCACAGTGTGTGAGTTCGAGTCCCACATGAGGTTCTGCACTGACGTGGGGAGCATGCTTGGGATTCTCTGTTTCCTTCTCTCTCCTGCAGTAAATAAATGTTTTTTAAAAACCCAGGATATTTTGACATGTTACAGCACGGATGAACCTTGAAGGCATTATAGTAAGTGAAATAAGACAGTCACAAAAAGATAAATACCATTGAACCGCACTTACATAAGTTACCTAGAGTCGTCAAATCCAGAGAATGGTTCCCTGGGGTTGAGAGGAGAGGGAAGGAGGGAGTTGTTCAATGGGAATAGAATTTAGTTTTACAAAATGGAAAAGGTCTAAATATTGGTTATACAACAATGTAAACCAACACTACTTTAAAATGTACACTTAAAAAATGGTCAAGACAGGAGGGGTGACTGGGTGGCTCATTTGGTTAAGTGCCTGACTCTTGGCTTCAGCGCAGGTCATGGCCTCACAGTGTGCAAGTTCGAGTTTCACGTCAGGCTCCATGGTGATAGTATGGAGCCTGCTTAGGATTCTCTCCCTCTCCCTCTTTCTCTGCCCCTCCTCTGCTCATGCGTTTTCTCTCTAAATAAATAAATAAACTTTAAAATTTTAATTTAAAAATGGCCAAGACAGTTAATTTTATGCTATGTGTATTTCAACATATTTTTTAAAAATTTGTAGAAAAAAGGACTTTTAGAGTGTTGGGAAAGGCTATTATTATTTACTCCAGAACCGCTGGGGGTTCTAGTTTTTAATGACAGATATTGTGTGTCTCTAAAGTTAGGAAAAAAAGCCACGTTATTTGTTACTCTGTTCTGGGTATAGAGACACCAATAAGTCTGACTTAGAGTATAAATTCTAAGAGCTCAAAGAATATATCCGTTTTTAAAACTGTGTCTGTATCAAAGTGCACAGAAAAGTTCTGCACTTAGTGGGCTTTCTATAACTACTGAGTGTCCATATGTTTTAAAAGGAGAAAAATGAAATTGTAAAATAGCTTAAAGTTTATCTTTGGGTCAATGAGTCAAAGATTTCATTTCCTTAAAGAATGGCATATAATGCCACGCGATCATTGGTTCCAAAGTCATAGTTTGTCAGGAGCTGGCTTGTGAAGGAACATAAGCTCTGGTGGCCCTAGTATGGGTTCAAACCCTCTAAATTCTAGCTTTCAGAGTCTTAAGTTGGAAATGGGAAATTCTTCCAATGATGAGTTGCTGTTTGGGCTTTGTAAAACCCCCAATTTAGTACCATGTAATAGCAAGTCCTTACAAAATGATTTTTATCCTTGAAAAAGCTGATCTAAAATATGTTCTGCCAGTAGATGTCTTTTAAATGTAATTTTAAAATACATAATAATTAACGCTTTAGAGACAAATATTACTTGAATATAAACCTAATTTGCTGAATTCTATCCTGTGAATGATTTCTACAATAACAAATGTGGTAAGAGGATTTCACAAAGCAATAACTATATTACTCTAATTCAAGCCATAAACTAGCTCCATTTAAAAGTTGCTTGGAAAAGCAATAACTAAAAGTGATGACTCACAGACGGGCTGACTTCTTGAGAAAACGCATTGGCTTTTTTTTAGAGTAACTACCAGGTGCTCGTCTACACAAAGTGAATGTGATGCTATAAACGAAGAAGCAGATTTTCTTAAAAAGTTATCACAGAATTATCCTCCCTATATTCACTGTTCATTTTTATACTCTGAAAAGGTTGTCCATTATCCTACAGGGAGCATCTTGCATCAGGCTTGAGGGAAAGGGGGTGTGTGAAGAGAATGACGGAGTGGAAGAAAAGTAGATGTCGGCACCAGTTTCTCCACACACCAGCAGGCTCCCCAAAGCCTCCGCCAAGTGCCGTTAACAATGCTCTTCGAGGCTGATCTCATCCCAGGGAGAAAATACACCCTACGGGCCAAGGACAGCAGACAGCTAAGGATGATACCAGAGCACAGTCCACAGAAGAGCTCAGCCTTGACAGCGAGTCTCTGGTGAAAACTAGGTTCATGTTTAACTAGAGAGTTTGCCCATTCACACTTCCAACTAGAAGAATGATAAGGGGGGAGGAAGAGGAGGAGGAGGAAGAGGAGGAGGCAGAAGAATGGGGGACACAGGGATGAAGAAGAGGAGGGGGGAGGAGGGAGAAAAGGACAAAGGAACCAAGAGGAGGAGGGGGAGGAGGGCGAAGAGAGGCAGGGGAGAAGGTGGGCGGTGGGAGGAGGTGGAGGAGAATGAAGAAGAGAGGACAGGGAACTCAGTGGGGTAGGGGGAGGAGAGAACACCTGTAGCCTGCTGTAAAGGCGTCCTGGATGGTGTGCTGCACTACCTGAAGCCCCCACCAGGTGCCACTGCCCCCAGAGCATCCCAGCTCCATAGTAGGTTTCTAACATCTGAGTACATCATACCTGACATGGTCACAAAAGACATCAAGAAGCTCTTGGTGGGAAAACCTCGGGAATAATAAACAGGACCTTGCTATTTTTCTTCTACAGCAGGAAAGGAGCTTAAGGGATCCTGTGATGCTCTTAAGCCCTTCTTTTCCTAAGCAATGAAACAGAATTGGAAGAAATCAGCATTTAGTATTGGGAATTAAGAAGTAAAGGAGAGGGGCGCCTGGGTGGCTTAGTCGGTTAAGTGTCCGACTTCAGCTCAGGTCATGATCTCATGGTTCGTGGGTTTGAGCCCTGCATCAGGCTCTGCACCGACAGCTCAGAGCCTGGAGCCTGCTTCTGATTCTGTCTCCCTCTCTCTCTGCCCCTCACCCTCTCATGCTCGGTCTCTGTCTCTTAAAAATAAACACAAAAAAAAATTTTTTTAAGTTAAAAATAAAATGCTGATTTTTCTAAAGTTATAGATATCAACATTTTATTGTTTTTAATTACAAAACTATTATCATTTACATTACTAGTTAGGAAATTTTGACTTTTCTGCAGATGTGTCTGCACACATTCAACCCCCAGCTCACCCTTACACAATGCACACGCCCGTTAGGCGGGGTTAGGCATGATTCTGCTTGGGATAAAATGTACAGGTGCCTTGTGAACCTAGACTCCCATGATTTGTTAAAACTAACAATGCTGTATATTATGCTTCGGGAAAGAATTTCAGTACAAGTTTTGTTGAGGTGAATCCCAGAGAAAAATTATTTTCTCTACCTTAAAACACTATTCTACATAGATCATTTTGTTGGGGGCAGAAAAAAAATTAAGGATTCTTGCATTTTTTCACCTTTTACCTCACTCAATGGAAATTACACTTGGCTCAATTCTTCCTTTTCTTCCACTTCTTAAAAACGGCCTGAGTTTTGGTTCATGAATACAAAGTTAGAAGTGAAATTATGTAGTTTAACTTTGCCAATTCCCCTGTCTAATAAGTAATGTGTTAAAATTATGCGAGATGAGGGGTGCCTGGGTGGCTCAGTCGGTTAAAAGCATCTGACTTCAACTCCATGATCTCACAGCTCCTGAGTTCGAGCCCTGTGTTGGGCTCTGTCCGGACAGCTCAGAGCCTGGAGCCTGTTTCAGATTCTGTGTCTCCTCTCTCTGCCCCTCCTCTGCTCATGCTCATGCTCATGCTCTGTCTCTCAAAATTGAATAAATATTAACAAAATTTTTTCTAATTATGTTCAATGAAGTAAAGTTTTCAACCGAGCTTTCAATTACCATTGGCACCGACACCTGCAGGTGGTGCCTGCAACTCCTGGCTGGTCACCCTGCCTGCCCCACGCCATTGTCACCTCCACCTTTTGACGCCACATGAGAGTTAAGCAACAACTAGGAACAGGATGACTGATCAACAGAAAGTCCAACATTAGACAGCGACTGTACTAAATAATTTCACAACTGGGAGGATTCCAGGAATGATGGGGTTCTCGAGGCTTTCTTTCAGGTTTAAAATCCTTACAAAATTAAGTTACTACAATTTCAATTCAGGGGATAAAAGTGAGATAGGAGATGAAAGTGCCTGTAGTTTCCAAAGTCATTGGAACAATTTATCAGTTGTAAAATTAGTCAGGGTCTGCAACATGTCTAGAGTTGGCACTGTAATAAGAGTAAAAGAAATAGATACTATTCAACTTAAAAAAAATTTTTTTAATGTTTGTTCATTTTTTGAGAAAAAGACAGAGGGTGAGCAGGGGAGGGGCAGAGATAAGAGAGGAGACACATAATCTGAAGCAGGCTCCAGGCTCAGAGCTGTCAGCACAGATCCCCACAGGGGACTTGAACTCATGAACCACGAGATCATGAAGCTTAACCCGAGTCACCCAGGCGCCCTGATACTGCACAACTGTTGAAGTGGCAGTGCCGGGTTGTTTGCCCTTCACATTTATCTTGCACTCTATGGCAGAAAAGATCAGAATAACATAAATATGCTATTCATTATTCAGAAGGCTCATACAACCCATTTCAGGGAGATAAAATGCACGATCAACAGAAATTTTATGCAGAGTCTGCTCTTTGTTTGGTTCAGTGAACTAAGTGCAAACCATCTGCTACCTGTGATAATCAGAAAAAGTAAAAAATCAAACAGCTCTTTTTCTCTAGATAGCACTACAGCACTCCAAATAGAACTTATTTGCTTAAAAGCACCACTTAGGAGGTTTAAATCCTAATGACTTTAGATAGCTTAGAACCCACATATAAGGTCATTTTATTTTTAGGTTAAGATTACATTTTTCCTTTTCTTTTTTTTTTTGGCAGGGTGGGGGGTAAAAACAAGCCATTAAAAAAATAGTTCCCATCATAAGAATGCCACGACATAACATCTTATCAAATATGCAATTTCCAAGAAATTTTAAAGTCTAAAAACTTAAGTTAAATATTGTTCTTCGATTCCCACTTATGAAATTTCTACCACATAAGCAGTACGTTATAATGATTATGATTTGCTTTCACCAGAGCAGACTAGCCTGACATAAATCAGTGCGTTTGCTACGTCAAAATCTGGAACTCAAGTCTTCACTCCGTCCCTACCTGTTTGACCTCAGGTAAGTTACACCTCTTAATACCTCAGCTTCTTATCCTATAAAAAGAGAGATCTAAAGTGTCATTCTTAGGACCTTAACCTCCTTCTCCTCCAAAGCTGTCTAGCACGGTGCTTGGCTGGCATATGCACAGTGCCAGGAACTCAGAAAACAGTCCACGGCCAGGGACGTAGGAGGTGAATGTCTGCAAAGCTTCACGAACTGCCCACAAGACGGTTTTCACTGTGTTGTGAAGCGCAGGGTTTGGCGCAGAAAGACCAGCTATCACAGCAGTATCTCACCATTTTTCTAATGGTAGAACCACATTTCTGGGATACGGAGCCTTGTGCCTGTATTACCATCCAACAAAAAAGTGATTTTGTTTTAAAGGTGAAACTGTTTCAGGAGAGTTGAAAACAGGCACCGGCCCAAGATCTGTTCTCAAAGGTCTCGTACTACAAACGTTACCAACGCCCACTAGTGCTTCCCTACGGCATGTAAGCGTGCTTTGTGCTCCGGATGAATACCGCACACACAAGTCCTACTCCACCTACGCAGCCGCTAGCGCACAAACATAATGCACGTAAAGAGGGCTCTTTACTACAAAACAGTAAAATAACCCCTTAACCCCTTAGAAAGCAAGTTTTGCAAAAGTGTGGGTAGAGATCCTCTTTAAAATTCTTCTCTCTGCCTTGCCGTCACGCATAAGGCACATCGTTAAGTATCTGCAGCGATGCGGTCACTCTTTCGTTCTGCATAACCTCTTTAGTTCCATCACACTGAAGTGTATTAACTTCCAGAGATTTCTAGAAGATCCCCATCAGACTGACACTGACCCATACGGTTGAATTTCAAATGCCACTCCTAAGATGCTCCAATTTTAGATAAGAAAAGAGGGCACTGACTATTCTTATCAATTATGTTTTTCTTCCCATTTGTGTATATGTTTACAACTATTCAATTAAAGTGATCTTGGCTACGTCTAGAATCAAATTTATTTCCTGGTGCATATGCAGACATAGAAATCTGAGAATCTGGGAGACAGAAAGACGGTGATGCTGGAGATAACGGAGTCCAAAGTAATCTTTTGATGTCAGGTCACTGCTTCCGCCACGGCACAATGAGACTTAGCATCATCATGTTACTGTCACAGCTTCCAACTCAGAGCCCCCCCACAGCCACACCTACCTCTGAGTCAGATCTCAGCTCCTGCGTGGGCCATGAGCAGCCTTACATCAGCAAGAAGAAAGGATGTCGGACCCAAGAAGGACCCATCTTGCTCCCAAATGGCCTCTCCTAAGATACTCTTCCCAGGAGTTGAAATGGTTTCTGAAATTGCAGGGTTGTCATCCTAGGTTCCTAATCAGTGAACTCAGGACAGCTTATACCACCAGATATATTACAGAAAATTACTGGGCATTTGTATTTTTCATGCATGTGTGTGGTTCTTCTTCCTTGCATGAAAATATAATCAGAATGGACAGAAGAAGGAGGCACTCCTTCTCTATCAAAAAACTGTTAGGTACCATTAGTTCAAATACAGTTGATGCAAATTATATGAAAGTTGTCATGAAACCTTCCATTAGAAAAAACAAGCTGGGGTGCCTGGATGGCTCAGCTGGTTGAACATCCAACTTTGGCTCAGGTTATGATCTCAAGGTTCGTGAGTTTGAGCCCTGCATCAGGCTCTGTGCTGACAGCTCAGAGTCTGGAGCCTGCTTTGGATCCTGTATCTCCCTCTCTTTCTGTCCCTTCTCCACTAATGCTCTGTCTCTCTCAAAAATAAATAAACATTAAAAAAAATTTTTTTTTAAACAGTAAGTTGGGGCACCTGGGTAACTCAGTTGGTTAACTGTCTGACTTTGGCTCTGGTCATGATCTCACAGTTCATGAGTTCAAGCCCTGCCTTGGGCTCTGCACTGAAGGTGCAGAGCTTGCTTGGGATTCTCCTCTCTCTCAGTCCCTTCCCCACTAGCAATTTCTCTCTCAAAATAAACAAGAGGAGAGGAGAGGAGAGGAGAGAAGGAAAAGAAGAGAAAAAAGAAAAGAAAGAAGAGAAAAGACCAGATAAGACAAGACAAGGTGGGCGCCTGGGTGGCCCAGTCGGTTAAGTGTCCAACTTCGTCTCAGGTCATGGTCTCGTGGTTCGTGGGTCTGAGCCCCAGTCTTGGTTCTGTGCTGACAACTCAGAGCCTGGAGCCCGCTTCAGATTCTGTCTCCCTCTCTCTTTGATCCTTCCCCACCCGTGCTCTCTCTATCAAAAATAAACATTAAAAAAATTAATTTCTCCCATTTGATTTACATGTCCAATCTTTGGGACAGTTAAATTTCAGAGATTGTTCAAAAAGCATGGACCTCAAGTTGGAAATATTAATATGATTCTACTATATTCCATTAATACATTAATATGATTCTACAACCTTCTCAACTGTTCATGTAAATCCGTAATACAAATTGAGCAGCCAAAGAGGAGAGGATTTGGTAGGGAAGTAACTCTGAACACTATCAAATTCCACAGAAATTGAACTTTGACCCACCAGAGTGGAGATTCGCCACCCAGCACATCCTCACATGGCGCACAGTGGGAGTTCAATCTTTACTCCACACTGGAACTCACTAAGAAACTTGCTAAGAAATTCAGATGTGCTATTTGCTTCAGGTGATGGACAAAATGAACTCTCAGTGGGTTCCGGACTGGGATGAAGTTTCTTATTCTTCTGTCAACTCCTCCATATGTAAGTCTACATCGATGCAAAATGTCATACCCAAGACTTAAAACTGCAACCTCACTTTGCTTGATGAAACATACCAAGTTGACATTATTTTCCTGCACAGACTGCCCTGGAAAAAAGAGTTAATTCTTAGCATGGCCAATACATCTCCAGAGTGTTAATGAGCCCTCAGGATGAGGCATCAAAGCTCACCTCTGGCTCCTCCTAGGTCTCAAAGAAACATCTCCTAAATGATGGTTCAAATAACAGAATTAAAGAAACAGAATTAAAACTTGCTGTTGGATTCAAACACAAATACAAAATTGTGTTGTTTAATATGATCATTAAAAGCAGATAAAACATCATACATACTAGCCTGAATTTACTGGACAGAATTTTCCCAGAGGAATTCATACCTAAGTTGATTCAAACTATCAGTTAAGTTTTCATTTAGATTTTTGTCAAGTTGCAGACATCTTGTAGACTATGAACCCTATGCAAAAATAGTAAGTATTCTTTGCTTCAAGAGATCAGGAACATTATGGGAGTGAACACTGAGTGAATTTCAGGAGGGGAAAAAAAGTCACTCTCTAAAGAAAACTGCCTTTCTGTATGAAAGGGGAAAATTTCATTCAATACAGCTATTTTCTACTTGAAGGAAAAACACAAAAGACATTTGCAAAGATTTTTATTTGCTGGTTTATTTAGAAGAAATTTGTGTAAAGGTTTGTTTATTTACAGATTATTCTAAAATAATAATACATTGAATATCCAGACCCCATCCAACCCAAGAACTTGGAAATAATGCTTATTGGTCATACATGAGAGCCATGACTGACAGGAACTGAACACTATAGTAAATACACTTTGGGTTACATAATCTCTTGTAAAACATCCCACCCCCACCCCCAGGGGCACCTGGGTGGCTCACTTGGTTAAGCATCCAACTCTTATTTCCATTCAGGTCAAGATCTCACGGTTTATGAGACTCAGCCCCACATCAGGCTCTGTGCTGATAAGTGCGGAACCTACTTGGGATTCTCTCTCTCCCTCTCTCTGCTCCTCTCCCGCTCATATGCTCCCTCTTGCT
>PJEM01003179.1:0-91798 GCA_004023845.1 Helogale parvula
GGGGTCGGGTGGGAAATGTGGATGGGGGTGGTGAGATGTGGACCTGGGAGGGGTATGAGGGGAAGATGTGAATGTTGGGGGGTGTGAGAGGGAGATGTGGACCTGGGAGGAGTGGGAGGGGGAGATGTGGACCTAGGAAGGGTCATGTGTGAGATGTAGACCTGGGCCGTGGAGGCAATTTGTGGACGTGAGAGGGGTGAGGAGGAGAAGATGTGGACCTGGGCGAAGTGAGGAGGGGAGACGTGGACCTGGGAGGGGTGGGGAGAGAAAGATGTGGACCTGGGAGGGCTGGGGAGGGGAAATGTGCCTGAAGGGCAGTTTAGGCATTGTAGGGCATCTTTGCTGTATGATTTAAAGATACTCAGTTCAGCCACTGAAAATAAGAGAAGCAGGCAAATGGCCATGAAACTGAATGTGGAAGCAAGTGGCTTAGGAGGCACAGGTGTGAATGAAGTGTGCAGGCCTGTGTGTGCTAAGCACCACCGGGAGGGGCAGCAGAGCCAAGCAGGCACTACTGTTTTGGAGGCTCCTTGCACTCAGGAGGTTCAGGGCTCAGGAGGTGCATCGCGCCCAGGCTGTAAGCCCCGCCTCATGCTGCAAGCCCCGCCCAGCCGCAAGCCCCGACCCCACAGACCTTATGCCCACGCAGCCTTCCCAGGCTTGCTGTCCCTGCGTCTCTGTCCAGCCGCAAGTGCGTGCTCACTCCCCCACTCTGCTCTGGCCCCATAACCACACGGCGCCCACAATGCGCCCCCCCAAAGGCGAGTGGTGGGGTGGTGGGAGCAAGGGAGCAGGAGTCGGGCGGCAGGCTCGTTCTCGGGGTGCTCTCCACCCCTCTGTTTTATCCCTGCTTTTTGTCCTGGGTGTAAAACTGATGTAGCGACGGGAGCCTTTCTGTTCCTTGGTCTCCATAACAGGCTGCCTAGTGTTGAACTTGGAAGTCACTTCCCATAGGAGGGGGGTTTTATCCGGGACCTTTCTTGTTTTAGGTGTGCCCAGATACACAGACTATCAGGAAAGACCCAAGAATGTATCGATTCAATGCTAAAATCTGGCAAAACATCGCCTCTCTTCCCTTCCTCTTCCTTGCATTCAAGTTTATAATTCGCTGCTGTGAGCCCTGGCCTTCCTTCTCCTCCTCCTGTTCACCACGGTGGTGCAGGGGTGAGGCAGGGAGGGTGGACCCCAAATACCTATCAGCCCCTAGGTCTCCTCCTTTATTATCAGGAAACAGAATAACCAAAAATGGGACCAATAATATGAGCATCATTGTATTTCCTCTCCTTTCTTATTTTCTCAACATGCCATCAGTCGTCAAGAGCTTTTGTTGGCACAGAAACATTAACCCAATAAATCGTTTTCCTAACACCTTCCACCCTGCTTTGGTTTCAGGACCTCATACAGGAGATCATATAGGTCATGTAGGAGATCAGTGCTGCTGCTGTCATTTAACTGCTGATTAAAAGAAAAAAAAGAATTCTCTGAAATGTGAAGTGATTTCTGTCATAAGATGGGGGAGGTAGTGGATCAGAGATTTGGATCCAGGCTGCAAACTCCTCATGTAGGACCTGAACAGATCTGTATATTGCTCATTTCTCTCATCTGAAACAAACAAACAAACAACTTTTTAAAAGAAAAACATTCAAAAGACAGAGAACATGCATGCTGGAGCCAGTAAGGGGGCCTTGCAGAGGTTTGGGGTCACAGGCTCAGGTTGGGAACTGTATGTTTAAGCCCAACTGGCTCATTTGAATTTACCAAGCCTTTATTTGTTTAAAATTGTTTAATGCTTATTTATTTTTGAGAGAGAGAGAAAGAGACAGAGCATGCGCACGTGCTAGCAAGTGGGGAAGGGGCAGAGAGAGAGGGAGGCACAGAATCGGAAGCAGGCTCTAGGCTCTGAGCTGTCAGCACAGAGTCCAATGTGGGGCTCAAACCTGTGATCTGTGAGATCATGACCTGAATCAAAGTCAGACATTTAACCGACTGAGCCACCCAGGCGCCCCTGAGCTTCCCAGGCCTTTAGATCATGCTCTTAGTTACTGGAAATGCCAGGGGTGAAGAGAAGTTATCCCCATGGAGTGACTCCCCAGACAAGGCCCAGGGGAGGGGGTGTTCTTCAGGCCCCTGGAAGGGCCTCTACCTAGAACATAAGAACAGGTGCAGTAAGCACACTTGCTTTGGGGCTGGATCAGGATAAAATGCCTATGAAGGCCATTTGGCTACTACCAGGGAAATCGGAATACAGAAGGGTGGTAGACGAAGTGAAAAATCCACAGAGAGGTGGAGGCTGCTCATTGAAAAAGCAGGTCACAAAACAACATGGACAGAACCAGCTCGTTTGGGTAAAAAATGTATATTTATAGAAAGGATACACCCTAAAACATTACCAGTAGAAATCTGGATTGCTCTAAACTTGGCATTTTATTTCATAATTTCTGCTTACCTGTGGTTTCTAACATATGTGTACATATCAGATATATACATATATATATATATGTTTCTTACGTATACGTATATGTAAGTTATACATATCTCCTTTAAAAAAATAATTTCCCAGGGTGCCTGGGTGGCTCAGTTGGCTAAGCAACCAACTTCAGTTCGGGTCATGATCTCATGGCTCATGAGTTCAAGCCCCTTGTCAGGCTCTGTGCTGATCCCTCAGAGCCTGAAGCCTGCTTCAGATCCTGTGTTTCTCTCGCACTCCACCCCTTCCCTGCTTGCACTGTCTCTTTCTCTGTCAAAAATAAATAAGCACTAAAATTTTTTTAACTAATTTCCCCTAGGAAAAGGTGGGAGCTCCTTGCACCCATCTGCATGGATGCTGACCTCAGGGACCTCAGGCCCCTTCCAGTCTCACTCCCTCCTGCCCTGCCCTCCCAGGACCCTGTAGGGCAGCAATTTGCTCTGCCCACATTCCCCCAGATCCAAAGTCACCTGCCTGGGTCTCCTACAAAGCTACCCTTCTCTGGGCCTTGGGCTGCAAATGGTCTGAGAAGTACCGTGTTGTATTACCACTGTATTTTCTTTTTGACCCAAAAGGGTGAACCTTTAGTGGTAAAAGCTCAGCCATAAGACACACACACACACACGCACGCACGCACGCACGCACGCATGCACACACACGCACGCACTATCCACGGTCAGTGGTTCCGAGAAGCTAAATGTCAGGAAGGGTCGCAGGATCCTTCCTCCCGGGCGCCCCACACCCAAGCCACCTCTTGGCTGGGGCCAGTGGCGGAATGCAGATCTCGGTACGTCATGTTAGCCGAATGATCTCCAAGAGCTGTCTCCTCCTTAGCCAGCATATCAAAGAAGTTGACAACTGGGCGTGTACAGTATTACACCGACAGGATTCCCACAAAACCCGGGGGCCAGAAGATGGTATCATTTAAAAGAACGCAATATCCCCAAATGCAGCTTGGAATTATCTTTTCACCAAAAGCTTTCTGCACCTGGGAAGTATTAAACTGATGTCCTAATATCCCCTGAAAATTTACAGGCACTTTCCCTTCCCACCCACGAAAGGCTCCAGAGGTCTCCTTCTCCAGCAAAACTAGTGGCTCGAAAGCCAGACTGTTGTCTTGATAGAGGAGTTTCCAAATTCCTCCAGCTCTGTCTTAGCACGGAACCGCCAAGGAAGTCTACACCACTGAGAGCAGTCCGCTGGGTTTGGGAGCCTGGAGGACGGTGGGAGGTGGGCTGAGCTACTGGGTTTCTTCGTAGAAGAAAGGGGATGATTCTAAATCATTTGATAAAATATCTGTGAAGGTTAAATGAGTTAATACACATTGTCCAGTGAGCACTTAATAAACGTCAGCCCTCATTACATGAGCTAGGGGGAGAGGTACACTTTATTCTGAGGGGAGCTAGTAGAGAGACATTTGGAAAGAAGCAGAAAGTCATCTCCTAATTACCTCTGTTGGGGAAGCACAGAAAACAGCAAAAGAGCTGTTGCTCTTTATCCATCACCCACCCTGCCCCTCTGAGAGAGAGTTCCAGAAAAGCATACACAGGGAAGCATTAACAATGGTAATCTCCATATTGGTATGGCTAAGGTGGCAGTTCCAGGCAAGAACCCAGGTGGTCTGCCCGGGAGGCTTGCCATGGGCTTGGTGCAGAGCGAGAAGGCCCCCATGGGGGCCTGGAGGAGAGGTACCTAGGAGCCATGCAGGTAGAGAGAGGCCCAGGCCCAAGATGTGTGTGTGTGTGTGTGTAGGCGGCGGGGGTGCCGAGGCCAGGGCACTGGGGCATACTCTGAGCTAAGCAAGGCAGGCTCTGTGGGCCTCAGGCAGCTGCGGGGCCTACAGCCCCAGGAACCCAGGGCCAGTTCCTGAGGCCCAGTGTCCACCACAAACCAGCCTAACACCTCTGTGTTCCTCCAATACCTCAGACTCGTATCTCCTGAACCCAGAACAGCCCAGCTCTGCCTTAGTCGGGTCCCCAAATGCTCACCATCTCCCCAGTACCACTTGACCCAAAGCAAGTTCTAGAAAGGGAAAGTTGCAGCAAAAAGATGGGATGCTCTTGACCCACTGCATCTTAATTCTGCCCACCAGGTGTGCCGTTTCTGGCCATGTGGAGATATTGTTGCCTCCCACGTGGGCGTTACAAAGGACCTGAGCAAGGAGCCTGAAGTCCCCTTCATCTCTGGGAAATCCTCCTGCATTGGAAGAGACTAAATAAAAGGGGAGCTGGAGAAATATGAATTTCCTCCCAATTACATGTAGGCTCAGTTCTATCAGACTCAAGATACAGTCTCTGTCTAGAGGAAGGATTAACCACTTTCTCTAAAAGATAAAGCAGATAGCAAAAAGCCACATATTTATGAATTAAAGCTTGCTTATAAAACCCTCATCATCAAAAATTAGATTTGAAGCAGGTTAAAAAAATCCCATTTATCTTCAAACATCCCCTTGGAAATGATGTGTGCAGAATATCAACATTAATCTCTGCAACCTTAAAGCTTCAAATTCTTCATCTAGTTGTTGCTTATTTTCTTAGTCTTTCTGACCTTTCATCGATGAGTGGTTTAGTGTTATAAGGTTGTTTTGTTTTGTTTTGTTTTATGGTGTAGTTTTGTTGTTGCTGCTGCTGATTTTAACTATTCTGAGATTGAATCGTAGAGAATACCTCCTAATGGTTTGAGAGCACAATCTTTGGCAAAATAAAGTCACTGCAGGTTAATTAAGAAATTTAGAAAATTCTTCCATAGACAACTCTGTGCTCCCGAGAGGAAAATTTATAATTAAGATAGATTCAGTGTCATTAGAATAATTTAAAATGCCAACCCTTCAAAAACTGAAGATAATCAAGTCAGTGGGGAGAAAACACTCTGCACGTCTACCTGGTATATTGGAGGCTGACCTCGTGAAGAACAAGGAAAAAGGAACTTTCTTTTTCTCCCTTCACTGTCTCTACACCTGTGCAGTTTGATATCTATTTCCAAGGCCGGAAAGATGCCTCAATCCTTCCCTATTACTTTGGGAAGTCCAGACCCTCGTGACTCAACATGGACGTCCCTCCCGTCCAATCAGAGCTTCCCAGAGCTCAGGCCTGAGGCAGGTTGGGTAAGGCCCTGTGGCAGGTGCAGGAGGTTAGGATGGAGATGGAAAGGCGACGGGTGCTGCTTATGGAGTATCGACACCCTCCCCAACGTGGCAGGAGTCCTGTGCGGACCCAGTGGCTCTTGGGCTGCTCTCCTGGGTTCTTCAGGTGCACACAGGCCCCGATGGGGACATGTGATGCTGCTGCTCTCTGGAGGGGGCCGTGACGAGGTACGCTTTGAGTCTGTCCTTGAAGCATGGGTAGGAAGGGGCGAGGGTGAGGCAAGTAAGGTGAGGGCCAGATGTGCCTTCCAGGCCAGGCTAGGTGGCTGGCCGCTCAGTGAGCAGGGGCAGAGAAAGGACCTTGAATTACTTCCCTAGAGCTGCCGCAACAAGGTGTCACAGAATGAGGGGCTTAAAATGACTGGAATGTGTTGTCTCACAGGTGTGGAGGCCCAAAGTCCCATATAGAGGTGCCGGAGGTTTATGTCTATGAGCCCTGCCTCTCATAGCTCTGGTGAACGTGGATCATCCTGGGTGTCCCTTAGATCACAGCTACATAACTCTAGTGCCTGCCTCTGTTGTCCCGTGGTGTTCCCTGTGTGCCTGTCTCTTCTCTTATGAGGCTTGTTGGCTTAGGGGCCACCCTGCCCCCATATGACCTCATCTTACCATAACCAATCACATCTGCAGTGACCTTCCTTCCAAATAAGGTCAGCTTCACAGGTACTGAGGTTACGACTTCATATCTTTTTGGGGGGACACAGTTTAACCCATAACAGACTTGGAAAACCTTTGCCGGCCCCTCATAGCTTAATGTTTCAAGTCAAAATAATGCGGGGCATTCATGGTCCCTCATGGTTGTCCTTAGCTGTCCCTTCCAGTCTTAGGGTCGGCCAATGTCCTGCTCCCCCTACACTCAAGCTTTGTGAACTTGGTAGTCAGCAGCATGTGATGGCTGCCTCCCCACCCCCTCAGCTGAGCGAGCTCTTTCTATTTTGAGCTCAAGCTCACTTCCTCTGTGGGGCCCCTCCAGCCCTCCACCATCAGCAAGAAAGAACCACCCGTGCCCCACTGTGTTTTCTCCAGAGCTTCATTGCAGCACTCAACATCTCATCCTCCTTAACTAGTTGTGTTCCCTTTGTAGCTCTGTTCATCATCCCCTATAGATTTTTGGCTCCTTAAATGATGGGATTGTTAGGATTGGTGGCTGTGTTCACTACAAGCTCCTCAAAACCTGTTTAATCCCTGGTCTAGTTGAAAAGAAACACTGTATTTGGAAACTAGCCAAACAATGTTTATCTGAAAGAAGATTTGAGGAGCACTTGGATGGCTCAGTTGGCTGAGCGTCCGACTTTCTCAGGTCATGATCTCACAGTTCGTGGGTTCGAGCCCCACATCGGGTTCTGTGCTGGCAGCTCAGAGCCTGGAACCTGCTTCTGATTCTGTGTCTTCCTCTCTCTCTGCCCCTACCCTGCTCATGATCTCTGTCTCTCGAAAATAAATAAATGTTAAAGAAACATTTAAACATTTTTGAAAGAAGATTTGAGATGATGGGATCCCCTCCCACGTGGTGAAGACAAGGAGCTGAACTCCAGCTCCAGGTGTCTCGTGAGGCCTTCCGGAATTAAGGCAGGTGTTAGCAGGTGGGGTCTGGCAGGCAGTCAATGAAAGGTGTAGGTCCCGGAATAAGAGGTCAACGGTTCTGGCTAATTTAGAGCAGTAGGATTGCTATGAAGAGGGAAGTAGATGGGAAAGAAGGACGAGAAGGAAATTCTAGGTGTCTACTATTGGAGGGGAAGAGGAGCCCTTTTGCTCCTACTGTCTTCCTGGAATCCTTAGAAGGTCCCACGATGAGGGTGGGGTTTGATAGTTGGACATGTTCGTAGTGTGTTACACACAATCCGGAGATAGCGTTTTTTCGGGTTAGTGATAGAGTGCTTACAAAGACAAATAACATGGCAGAATCACTCTATGATTCCATACAGGAGTTTACACTTGTCACATTTGAATATGACCCTGGGAAACTAGCTCAGCGGGAAGCCAGGTTTCTCCTGCTGCACGGGTAAGCAGCGCCATCTACTGGCGCTCTGAGCAAAGTGTTGGTGGTCTGGGACACCAAGAGCCAGGTCCTCTTTGTATCAAAAACTCGATTCACGTGCGTTCAATACAATTTGTTCCAAATTAGGGTAAAATTTGAACGAGAAAATACTTTTTGCATGGCCAGAAAGTATTTAATTTAAAACTTTTGGAATGATTGAAAGAGGAAACAATACCATTAGCTCCAAAAACATGTTATCATTTGACAAATACTACCAAGTGCCTAGGGCCCTGGGCACACAGTGGGGGTCAGCATGGCCACAACCCTACCCTCACGCGATCCAGTCGGGGGCGCTCATAGTCACTTGTGCACGCTCATATTTTAAAGAATCTGTCTCACACCTGGGCATCCTAAGAAATTTGGGAGGGAGAAAAGCTTGAGTTTATAGTTGTCTAGAACACTCAAAGGTCTGTTTTTTTGATAAATGAGGAACTTCTTCATTTTTTATTTATTTTGAACTATTCTTAAACGTAATCCTTGCCATTTCAATGGCAGGCTCATTTCTCTTCCCTCTTCTCTCCTTGATGACAGGTGCACCCTCGGGGACTGTCCTCGGTCCTTGTCCCTCCAGCCCCATGACTGTCCATTTCTGCTGACAACTCATACGTCTGCATTTCCTTCCCGATCTCTTGTCTTACTTGCAAATCCACATTTCCAGATGCCTATCATTCATCTCCCCCTAGATGACCTGCGGGCACCTAATACTCAACATGCCCACACCGAATGCAGTTTCTTCTTAAATCTGTTCCTCCTCCCGTCCACTTTCTCTTCTTTGGTTGGCGGTGTAGTGTCCACCACATCCCTTGAGTGGAGATCCTGGATCTGCCCATCCTTGACTCATCTCCCTCCTACAACCATAGGCACAGTGCTGGGACCTCTGGAAATGCAAAGTCTTACACGAATAATTCCAATAATTCAAGATTCTGGTCAGTGTATTTTCTGAAGAAAGAAAACAGTTATTTCAAAATAGAAATGAATAAATGTGTAAATGTTTACCAAACTTCGATCACATTAACTTCAGAAGTTGTTATAGTTAGTATTCATAAATATCTGACTACATTAACAACATAAGCTAGTTCTTCTGAATAGTTTCTTTGTAAGAACTCTTAAATACGGGGGCTGACTTGCGAGGGATGGGAGCTGACTACAAATTACATGAATGAATTGTTGCAAGTAATTTCAAAAATAGCATAATAAAACATCCTTCCTAAATGTTTACAGTAGAAAAGCGTACAGTATCTCTAATATGGGAAGCAACCCAATGGAAAAGAGAGAGATGTCAGTTAGGTGGCCAACTTCAGTAGATGGGTGCAAGCTGTTTAGTGCTTGGTGCTGTGGAGGATTCAGAGACTGATGTCCAGTTGTGTAACTGAGCCCAGTGGGTTGCAACTATCCATTTTGGGAGTGAGAGGGGTAGGTAGCACATATCCGGTGTGCTGAAGCTGAGTCAAGCTAGAGTTTTGCAAGCCAGTTGTGAAACTTGATCCTCATTAAAAATTAAATTATGGGGCGCCTGGGTGGCTCAATCAGTGGAGCATCCAACTTGGCTCAGGTCATGATCTCACAGTTGATGGGGTCGAGCCCCGCGTTGGGCTCTCTGCTGTCAGCACGGAGGCTGCTTTGGATCCTCTGTACCTCCGTCTCTCTGTCTCTACCCACTCATGTGCTCTCTCTCTCTCAAAATAAAATCAGATAAACCCCATTAAAAACAAAACTGCTAAATACTCACAGCTCATCATTTCCTAATGTATTATCCATGCACTTGAAGCCACTGTGTCTACGGTATGGTGTGGTAGAAGGGGCCCCTGAACACCTCCTCTTCATTCTGCATTTAGTGACCTCATGCTGATAGCCTGAAATCAGTCCTGTGGGAGCATTTACACCATGAAAATTGGCAAATACTACAAATCAGGGCTTTCCCCCTCAATTTCCTAGAAGTAATTTTCAAAAGCAGGGTACCCTCGGCAGGAATAATAAAAGAAGAGCTAACACTCACATGGTGGGTTTTGTGTGACAGGCACTCTTCTCACAGTGGTATAACCATGGTATAAATATTTTGGTTCATTTAATTGCATCAAATTCTCACTACCAGTCTGAGGTAAGTATTGTTACTCATACTAGTTTATAGATGAGGAAACAGAGGCAAAGGGGTATTAGGAAGCTCAATTGCAAGTTCATTGGATGGCCAGGTAAAAATGGACACTCACTCCTTTCTAGGAGCTAACAATTGGAAAGGGTAGGCAGACATGCAAAGAACAACAAACTGTAAGAAGGCTTGAGAGTGTGTAGAAAGTTCGATGAGAATGCAACCATTACTCATGCCTATTTGAGATGACATGGAGGGTCACTTTGTAGAGATTTGAAGGATGCGTGTAAGTTTGGGTTTCCACCTTTCCCCAATCCCAGGCATGTGTATGGGGTGCTACTGTATTTATTTAGGGGCTAGGGGGTGTGTCATTCAAGGTAGGCTCATTAGGTTGCAGGGACAAACAGTCCCCACATCCTAGTGATGTGACACAATAAATGTTTGTTTCCATTCACACTGCGTGTCTAATGCTGGGGCTTAGCTCACTGCCATCTCTCAGGGTCCTGGCTGATGGGCCTTCCATCTCAACACTTAGGTTCATAATCACCACAGTAGCAATGAGCGGCTCTAACGATTCACACGTGGCCTCTTCCAACATCCACCTGGAAGTGCCAGTCACATCTGCCATGTTTCATTGCCCACATCAAGACGATAAGGAATTGCAATGCTACCACAGTCCCTGAAGAAGGAGAAATGGAATGTATGAGAACTGCCTCATTCCTCTTAGTGACTTCCATGACTTAGAGACTGAAAGTATGTTCCCTGAGGATGGGGGACACATGACTGGCGCCTGACACAGGCCTAAAACTCCAGGCACCTGAGGCTGTGGTGAGACTGGCGTGCCTTCCCATGGTGTCCAGATGAGGAATGATGATAGTGAGCATGGGGACAACAGTAACCAGCACTTAGCTCGCTCTTACCATGCACCCAGAGCTGCACCAAATGCTATCCACACATCAACTTGTGTAAGCCCAGACCTGCAGTCCTAATCACTGGAGCGCTGCGGGCGCCTTCAGAAAAGGACTGCTTGGATGGTTCCTAGTATCTATACTTTTCCAGGATGTTGTGCAAGCTGTTGAAATGCTGAACGCCTCCAGCAAAATCCACAGACTGAGGAGCCACATTCTTTTGTAACAGATCATTTGAGATGAGTGGGACCTTCCCCTAGTCCCATTTTCCCCAATTTCCAATTTTGTAGGATAGCTTCTAGAGAGTGAGGTTGGCCGTCACCCTGTCTCTGGGACAAATGTTTGCACCCTTGTATGTGCACGGTGGCCACACAGCCACCTGGCCAAACTACATGAATGTACCCATCTCTGGGGCTCAAACTTAAACAAGATTGTCTGATGGGCTGAGTGGGCTTTGATGGAGGCCAGAGTGTGGATGGAACAGTGGGGTCCCAGGAGAGAACTCATACTCAGTGCCTGAGTGCAGTGGTAGAGACAATGATTTAGAGACCAGGTATGTAGGCTGAAGGACAAGGGTTTTGTGTGGGAGCTGAATATGCTGTAAGTCTTTGGGGGCAACAGTGAGGATTTCAGAGCTCCAGCAGTGAAGCAGAATTTTCATGGAATTCTTTTGGCTTGGCCTCTCAAAACTAAGAGAGGGCTATGTCATCGTCATTGTCATCATGATGAACAAGTAGATAACTTTGCACAGCTCTAAATGCCTCATCTACACTGACCACCACCACCATGTGAAGCGGGTACTGCTTTTAGATTCGTTTTCTGGATGAAGACCCTATGGCACAGAAAGATGAAACGATTTGCAGAGGCCACACAGACAGTAAGTGGAAGAGTCACATTCCAACCCAGTCAGCCTGGTTCCAGACCTCGGAGAGCTGTGACTGTAAAAAACACAATGAAGGGAATTACATTCTAAAGGGCAAAAACCCCACCTGCATGGGCTGAGACTCATTTAACGGGTGTGTTGTCAAGACTGGGCACAGAATTGGCCAAAGCAGAGGGACTTATTGACGGAAAGGAAATGAAGCAGATTTTATGGCCATAGGAGTTGGCTTGACAGATTTAAACCTGGAGGAGAACACAATGATTGGCAGAGTTTCCATTTCCCGAGTGTGAGGCTGGCATGTGAGGCTGTAGGGCTGAGCGGGAAGGGCAGAACAAACTCTCCCATGGCCTCACTTAGCTTGGGAGAGACAGGTTCCACTGGGAAGGAGCACCCTGCACGGAACATGCAATAGATCTCAGCCCAGAAGCATCCCAAACCAGAAGGGCACCAGATCTAACACATGTAATACATTTCTTTTAAACAGAGATAAGTATGGTTAAAATTGAAAATCCTCAACAGAGAATCCAGATTTATAAAAGAAAAGTATGTGGGCATTTTAGAACTAAAAAATAAAACCCTGCAATTAATAACTCATTGAGTGAGATCAATAAGCACCTGGACATAGCAAAGGATAGGAGTAGTGAACTTGCAGAAAGGGAAGTAGGAAATTTCTAAATTGAAACGCTATGAGGTAAAAGAATAGAAATAACAGAATAGAGCATGAGAAACATGGGGACACAGTCTAAGGTCTAAAGTATGTATAATAATATTTTTTGAGAGAGAGAGATAACGAGTGAGCAAGCAGGGGAGGGGCAGAGGGAGGGGGAGAGAGAGAGGGAGAGAAGGAGAATCCAAACTAGGCTCCACTTCCAGCGTAGAGCCTGACACAGGGTTCCATCTCACGACCACAAGATCATGACCTGAACCAAAATCAAGAGTCAGACACTTAACCACTGAGCCACCTAAGCACCTTTGTGTAATTTCTAGAAAAAGATACTAGGAGAGAAGGCATACTCAAAGAGATAATATATATTTTTAAAAAAAATTTTAATGTTTATTTTTGAGAAAGAGAGAGAGACAGAGCACCAGTGGGGGAGGGGCAGAGAAAGAGGGAGACACGGAATCCAAAGCAGCCTCCAGGGTCTGAGCTGTCAGCACAGAGCCCAATTCAGGGCTTGAACTCACAAACTGTGAGATCATGACCTGAGCTGAAGTTAGGCACTTAACCGACTGAGCCACCTAGGCCTCCCTACATCTGAGAACTTACAAAAACTGAAGATACACAGATAGCAAATAAGCCTGCTCAGCATCACTCATCAATAGGGAAATGCAAATTAAAACAAGGAGATATCACAACACACCTATTAGAATGGCTAAAATCCAAAAAACTGACAATACCAAATGTGGGCAAAGATGCAGAGCAACATGAACTCTGGCTCCTGGCTGGTGGGAAGGTAAAATGGCACCCTTATGGAAGACAGTTGGACTGTTTCTTAAAATGCTAGATATCCTCTTACCACACAGCTCAGTAGTCATGGTCACAGGCACTTACCTAACTCATCTGAAGTGAACGTTCACACCTACAGCTTGAACCAAATACCCGATGAAGAAAATCACCCCCAAAACAGTAGGAAACTTTGTGGGGGGTTTTGATTGTGCCTGTGCCATTCCCGACCCAGCACAGTGCAGCACACTTAGCGTGGAACTGCCCAGTTCCCGTGTCCTTCCTGGCTCAGGAAAGAAGGAAAAGAGTTGACTTTGTTCGCACAGTTCAGGCTTCTCAGAGAGCTTCTTGAGAAACTGGTTTCTATGTTGACTGATTGAGAGAGGAAAGGGGAACAGTGGCGTAGTTCAGATATCAGTGTGGAGACCAGCAAAAGCGTCAGTGAGCATCAGCGTGCATGAAAATAACAGAAGCACTGCACCTACAGGCAGCCTGGGGCGGGAGGGGTACAGTGAGTGCTGAAGGCCCGAGGAGAAGCAGCAGGGGTGAGCCTTGCCCTTCCTTCCCCCTCCTCTCCCTAGTGACCGCCATTCTACTTTCTGTCTCCATGAATCTGGCTACTCAAGGTACCTGATATAAGTTGATTCATGTCATAACGGTCCTTCTGTATCTGGCTTCCTTCACTTAACGTACAAGGTTTACCCATGCTGTGGCCTGTGTCAGAATTCCCTTCCTTTTTAAGTCTCATGAATGTTCCACAATGTGTATAGACCATATATTGTTTATCCATTCAGCCATCTGTGGACATTTGGGTTGACCCCACCTTGTGGCAAATGGATGGCCTGGGAAGTGAGGGTGGTCCTTATGGAGGATGGTGTCCTTAACGTCTTAAGTTGGGCCTAATTCCAGGTGCTACTGTACTTTTAATTTAATATACTCATTTTACTATGTTTCAGTTTCATTTTTGGTAAGCAGTTAGGCATTTGGTATTGACGTGTGATGAGAAATATTGGAATAATGGGAAATTTGTTTCTGGCTAGCATTTTCTTGCAGACATTTAAGTTTCAAATATAGATTACCCTTAAGTAACTTGCATTGGAAAAGCATGTAAAAATATGTGTTTAGGGATGTTTATCCAAGACTTTTAAGATACAAATTTTGGAAACAGTCTACATGTCCATTCATGGGAGTGTAGACAAGCAATGGCTTTTGAAGAAATGCAAATAGCAAGCCCATCTCTAGAGGAGCCTGAACATAAAGATACATTTCCAGGTGAAAAAGATTTTAGAAGAAATGTGGTTTTGAAAGTTTTGGTTCCCCTGTTAAGGAAAGAGGAGCATTTTTTCCCTCTCCATCCACCTCTCTGTCTATCCCTTTCCTCATAGGACAGAAAATGCTAAGCCCATAGGTCAAGGCATTGGTGAGGTCACATTTGTGGTCAGCAGGGACATTGGGCATTAAAAGGCCCTATGCTCATGGGGATTGAGCTCTCGGAACTGTTTTAGGAAGACCCACCTAGCTCCTTCCTCTCTCTCTCTCCCTTTTTTTTTGTCTTGACCTTCTCTTCTGCTAATTCTCCTCCATGAACTCTCTGCTTACTCCATCAGCAAGCCAACCCAAGCCTGGGTGTCCTCTAGGAGTGGTCATTTCTTCTCTCTCCCTCTCTCTCTTCCCAACCTGAGAATTGCCCATGCTTGCGGCAGGCAGAGTTCTAAGAATAATCCTCAGTGACCCTTGCCTCTACTGGTGGATGCTGTAAATATGATTAAATACTATATATAATACAATATATAATATGAAACAATATATAATAATATGTTATATTGCCAAAAGAGCTTATATGGGTGACCCCAATATAATCATAAGCTGGACATAGAAGGAGAAGTCAGAAAGACTTGAAGCATGAACATGGTGCACAGTCTCTGGCTTGAAGATGGAAGAAACCATGCATGAGAACCAGATAGTGTTTTCTGGCACTGAGAGTGACCCAAGCCAATGTTCAACATGGAATTAGGGACCTTAGCCCTGAAGCCACACAGACCTGAATTGATCCAATGACTCAATGGGCCTGGGAGTGGATTTTTCCCCAGAGTTTCCAAAGAGGAGCCCAGCCTGACCAGCACCTTGATTACAGTCGTTGAGACCCTAAGCAGAGAATCTACACGAGCCCATCCAGACTTCTGACCTACAGAACTTTGACTTAAATTAGTGCTGTTTTAAGCTGCAAAGTTTGTGATAATGAGTTACACAGCAACAGAAAACTAATGTAATGATCTTATGATCCAAAGAACATAAGCCAGTGGGATTCCACTGAGCCTCCGTTTTCTCATCTACGAAATAGGGACAATGATGCCAGATGGGTTTGTTGTGTGGGTTTGTTTGTTGAGACAGTGATTATGGAAGGAACTTTGTATATTGCAAAGTTAATATTTTTGTTGTTATTACTGAGGATGTACTTGAACTGGGCCCAGCTGGCCTGATTTCAACATTTTTCCAAGGAAGGATAAGGGCAGTGTGAAGATTGTACTTGAGGTGAGGGACAACCAATCCTGTATTTTCATTTCAATTTCCTGTTTCCAAAGGCAGACAGTTCTTCTAGGTATTTGGAATATAAATCATATCAGAGAGTTAGAAAATCTTTGGGAAGCCCATTGTTCTCAACTGTTTGTCTTCTCCCCTCAAAAAAAATGTAGGAGGGAGACTGTCCTGCCCCTTGGAGTTTAATTGTCTGTGCGTCAGATATAACCTTTCACGACCGTCTATTTCTGTGTGTCCTGTGGCGTTACTGCCCAAATCTCCCCTTTAGGCTGTCACCAGGCCTTCTTGTGTCTAAATCCAAGGCTCTCTGGATTTCATGGCTATTGGTTACACTTTCTCCTTGCCCTTGGGGGTCCAGAGACAATCCCATTTAACTTACGATTCTGGTTATTTTTGTCACGCTTTCAACATCATCTAATGCACATCCATAGACATGTTTCAACCAGTTATACACATAATGGGACAGGAAGAAGCATTGTTACGAATAGGTTCTCAGGATAAGGAAAGTCCAACTCCTTCGTATTTGTCAAGTAGATTTTTTTTCCAAAAAAGGAATTTACTAAATTCTTGACCATACCTAATTTAGGAAACAATAGAGTAACAGTAATATCTTCTGAAATAAAAGTGTGTGTATGTGCTTCCAGAAAGTGAAGACCTCATTAGGATTTTTCTATCAATTGGGGAAAAAAAAGGGGGTAGTAACAGCAGCAGGAAACATATTTGAGCCAGATCTCTCTCTGTCTCTGTCTCTCTCTCTGTCTCTCCCCCCTCCTCTCTCCCCCTCTCATTCTTTTTCTCCCCTCCCCCTCTCCCTCTTCCCCTCCTCTCTCTCTCTCTCTCTCTCTCTCTATATATATATATGTACATATCTGTATCTATATATCTATCTATATAGAGATAGATGATTGCTAGAGAGATAGATGATAGATAGATAATCTTGTATATGTGTCTTTATCTATACAGATATTTCAAACTATTATTAGGCCAATATTTGAAGTGAAAATATATTGTTATTATGGCTATACTTATTATTTGGGAAGATTTTGCTCTTCTGTTTCATTTTGCTCCCTCATTTCATTTAAATCTGCGCAATATTTAATAGAATGTGCCTGATAACACAGGAAGGGGCTTGTTAGAAGTCAGGTCAATTAATGTCACCTAACATTTTGACTCATGCAGACATTCCTGAAGATTCAATTGGATTCATTTAACTATTCACTCAATAGGTTTACTAACCTCTTCCTTTATTCATTTTCTTCTTTTATGACATGTATTCTTTTGTTTCTTTAGTGTAGATACTACTTTGTTACCTTGCTTTTTCCTGTACAAGGATAGAAGTGCCTCAAAGATGGGGACCAGGTAATATTTATCTCTCATAATTCTCAGCACAGTGCCTCACTTAATAGATCCTTATTCAATTCGGTATTTTAAAAAAACCAAATGACCAAAAAACCCAAGGGAACCACACTGGCAAAAATCTGGCAATACATGGGGAGCCTGGGTGGCTCAGTCAGGTGAGCACCTGACTTCAGCTCAGGTCATGATCTCGCAGTTCGTGGGTTTGAGCCTCACGTCAGGCTCTGTGCTGACAGCTCGGAACCTGGAGCCTGCTTCGGATTCTGTGTCTCCCTCTCTCTTGGCCCCTCCCCTGCGTGCTCTCTCTCTCTCTCAAATTAAATAAACATTAAAAACATTTAAAAATCTGGCATTACATATATTTAAAAGAACGTGTCAGTCAGGATGCTCTTGGCTGCATGTAACAGAAAGCACAACTCAAATCTGTTTAAATAACTTTCAAAGATGACCTCACATACCAAGAAGTCTGGAAGTAGCTGACTCCAGGCTGTGCAATCCAGGAGCCCGGCAATGTCATCAAGGACCCAGGTTCTTTGCCTGTTTTATTTGCTTTCCTCAGTACGTCAGCCCTTGTGGCCATATTCTTACACATATTCTCATACAGTGATGTCTAAAGGCAGATACAGAGGGCACCCCTTCCTTCTATCCCTTTTCTAAGACTGATGAAATCCAGATGAAACCTATAGCATAGTTTTCCTTGTGTCTCCTTAGCCAAAAATCAGGATTTCCTTTTCTGACTATGATCTAGTAAGAGAGACTAGATTTAACCTCCCACGTCAAAGAACTAGAAAACTGGTCAAAATATGTGAAAGATGTTCCATTTTTAGACATTAAACAACAGGTAGTGGGGAACTGGGATCCATGAGGGGAGGGAAATAAAAGGAGTGAGCCTTCCATCTGCCCAAGATTACTGCGTGGAGCTAGTTTCCAGGACACAGCCCCCGAAGGCAGCTGAAACAGTCTGCTGGCCTCGCTCACCTGAAGAGACTAAGACTGGGGTGTAGACACCAGGCATGCAGGGTTTGTGGGGCGGGGTTCTAGACAGGAGGAGGCCAGCACTACCCCAATGTCACAACCATAAAAATCCTCTACGGTGAAAGAACAGTAACCACTGTGTTCCTCAAAAGCATAGATATAAAACTCTTCAGCAAATTAAATCCAGAAAGACATAAAATGTGACACATTAGGTAATACATTATCACTACATGGGGTTTCTCCAGGAATGCAAGGTCAGTTTAATACAGTGGAAGACTAAAAAAAAAAGGAAAAAGAAGTAAAGAAAATCCGTATAATCACCTCAATAGTTTCAGTAAAAGTATTTCAGAATAATCAACATTTATATGTTAAAACTCTTGGGGTGCGTAGGTGTCTCAGTTGAGTATCCGACTCAATTTTCAGCTCAGGTCATGATCCCAGGATCATGGGATCGAGTCCTGCATTGGGCTTCATGCGGAGTATGGAGCCTGCTTGAGATTTTCTCTCTCTCTCTCTCTCAAAACAGAACAAAACAAAACAGAAACCTGTCTACGTACTAGGAGAAGAAAGAACTTCCTCGATGTCATAAATTACTTCTGCAAAAATCCTACAGCTAAGACCACTCTCAATGGTGAAAGACTCACCGCTTTCCTTCTCTATCGGATTACGAAGAAGCCAAAGATGTCCACTCTCACCACTTCTAGTAAACATTGTGCTAGAGCTTCTAACCTGGGCAACAAAACAAGAAAAAGAAATGAAAGGCTTTAAGATAGAAACAAAGAAGCAAAACTGTCTCTCTCTTTTTTTTTTTAATTTTAAGATGACATGACTGTTTATGTAGAAAATCCTATGGAATCCACAAAAAGCTACTGGTATTAATAAGTGAGTGTAGGAAGGTCTCAAGATACAAGGTTAATAGACAAAAATCATTTGTGTTCCTAGCAATAAATAGACTGAAACTGAGAAAAAACAAAACCCATTTTAATAGCATTGAAAAACCATGGCATAGATAGTTGGTGATAAATTTAACAAAAAATAGTACGTGCAAAACCTGTACATTGAAACTGGAAAACATTGTGCAAGAAATCACAGAAGACTTTTGTAAATAGAAAGGGATAGGCTGTTTCATGGATTGAAAAGCTTCACTTTATGAATGTTAATTGTCCTACAACTTATCTATAGGTCCATGCCTGTCCAGTCAAAATCCCATAGATTTTGTGTGCATGCAGTAATTGACCAACACACTCTGAAATGTATGTGGAGGGGCACCTAGGTGGCTCCAGTTGGGTGACTCACTGTAGCTCAGGTCGTGATCTCACAGTTAGTGGGTTCAAGCTTCGTGTCAGGCTCTGTGCTGACAGCTCAAAGCCTGGAGCCCACTTTGGATTCTGTGTCTCCCTTTCTCTCTCCTCCTCCCCTGCTCACGCTGTCTCTCTCACCTTCAAAAATAAATAAGCATTAAAAAAAGCATAAAATAACAACATAAAATAAAATGTATGTGCAAATGCAAAGGACTTAGAACAGCCAAAACAAATTTGAAAGTGGAGAATAAATTCACAAAGTATATTCCATCTGGTTGCCATACTTAATATAAAGCTATGGTCATTAAGATGGGGGACAGAGATATAGACCAATGGACAAGATAAAATATCCATAAATAGGCTCATCCACAGACAGCCAATTGGTTTTCAAAAAGGTTTCAAAGAAATTCAGTGGAGACCTTTCTCAGTGGAGAAAGAATATTCTCTTTAACAAACAGTGCTAGAAGAATTAAACATCCAGATTTTTAAAAATATAACTCAACTCTTACCTCATACAATACAAGATGTAACTTTAAATGGATACTAACCCTCAATACAGAAAATAAAACTATAAAGCTTAAAACAAAACATAGGAAAAACTTTGTGACCTTGGGTTAAGCATGATGTCATAGGCAGGACACAAAAAAGCTCAAACTGTAAGAGAAAAAAATCGACAATTTGAACTTTGTTGAAAGTTAAAACTTTTGTTCTTTAAAAGTCACTATTATGATAAAATGATTCTGTATATACAGTAATGATGGATATGTGACAGTTTGCATTTGCAGAAACCCGTAGGGTTGTATAACACAAGGGGTGAACCTTAGTGAATAAAAATTTTAAATAATCCTTTAGTGGATTGGGGAATTCCAAGAAAGAATGTAGACCCTGACAAGAGAATCAAGTGTACTACGTTGTGGGGAAACAACCTCACTGAGGTGGTGGGAGACAAAGGTGCTGACCTAAGTAACTTTGGACATGAATGTAGTCTGTAAGACTAATGGGGAAAGGAAATTCACTCAAACTCTAGTTGATGTCATTTTCTACGGGAGTAGCGTTTAACAGTTCCGATACTGCTGATACACATATATATTCTGACACATGTATACTGGAGTCAAACAATTAAGTAAATAAATGACAAATGGTGGTAGGTGGGTTTCTAACTGTTGGAGTATGAATTTGGGGATAATTGAGGGGAGAAAGCTAGTTATCCATGTGGTCTGGGATTAAAATTGGAGACATTGGTGAGAACTCATGTTTACCCTGACATAAATACAAGTGGTAAGACATAGAAATATTTATAGATTTCTGTATATACACCAGTTAGTATTTTAGTTTCTAATACCACTCTCCAATAAAAAGGAAATAGGGCTCCTTGGAGAAGCTGCTAATTGTACGTCTGGGCCAGGAAGTATGTGAGATGAGCCCAGAGCACCTTGTACTGCCAGAAAGTAAGCAAATGCTCAACGAACAATATAGAACAAAATATCAAGTTCACCGTGATGGAGGGTATGTCAAGGGAACCGACTGAAAGAGGTCTCAGTGGCCAAAGCTGGAAAAAATAATGACAAAAATAAGTAAAGTGCTGGATTATAACCTAAAGAAGAACATATTGATATTCTACTTTACAGATGGGGGAACTTAGTCCTATTCGGTTAAGTGTGGGCCGTTCATGGTGACTTGCACAGGGTACAACATGGGAAGAGGAAAAAGAATAACTTGACCTGGGGAAACCCTGCAAACACTCCTTCAGCCAGCTGATGAACGTCAACCTTAAAATAATTATCAATCACGTACCTTTAAAAATGTCATCATGTAATGTGACAGGATGAAAATGGCACTTTCCCTCTGTAATCTTCACCAAAGCTCATACCTGCAGTCTAAGCATGAGAAAAGCATGCAGACAACTGTTGGTTAAGGGTCTGACTTTGGCTCAGGTCGTGATCTCATAGTTCATGGGTTCAAGCCTGAGTCTGGCTCTGCGTTGACAGCTTAGAGCCTGGAACCTGCTTCGGATTCTGTGTCTCCTTCTCTGCCCCTCCCCACTTGTCTTCTCTCTCTGTCTCTCTGTCTCTCTCAAAAATAAATAAACATTTTTTTAAAATGGCAAATAAACACATAACAAAATGGTTAGTATATCCGATCATTTGTTATCATTGGCAAATGTAAATTAAACGACACTGAGAGACACCACTACAAATGCTGGTATTAAGAAGAATGACAAGGACATCTAGGTGGCTCAGTCGGTTAGGTGTTCAACTTTTGATCTCAGCTCAGGTCTTGATCTTGGGGTCTTGAGTTCAAGCCCTGAGTTGGGCTCTGTGCTAGGCATGAAGCCTACTAAAAAAATAGAAAAGAAAAGGATATGGTGCCTGGGTGGCCCAGTGGGTTAAGCGTCTAACTTCGGCTCAGGTTGTTTTCTCTTAGTCTGTGAGTCTGAGCCCCGTGTCGAGCTCTGTGCTGACAGCTCAGAGCCTGGAGCCTGCTTGAGATTCTGCATCTCCCTCTCTCTGCCCCTTGCCTGCTGGTATTCTAACTCTCTCTCAAAAATAAACATTAAAAAAAATTGTTTAGGAGGATGAAAATACCAAAAGTAAGTGAAAAAGGTAGAGCAACTGGAAAGTCTTGGCTATCATATCTGCTGTAGCTAGGAATACCACTTTGGAAAGCACTTTTGCAACTTCTTCAAATGTATACATACTTTGTATATACTTATCATATGACTCAGCAAATCCCACTCCTGGATATTTACTTAAGAAAATGACAGAAAGATTTGTACTTGAATGTTCAGCAATCTTATGTAAGAGTCAAAATCCGGAAGTCATCCAAATCGATACATTTGTTGGCTTCCACCCTTGCAATGGAAGGCCACTTGGCACAGACTGCCGTATCACACAGCAATGTGGGTCTTAAGTGCGTTATGTTAAACAAAAGAAGAAAAACACAAAACTACACGCGGTAAAATTTAATTTATATGAAAACTTAGAAAATGCTGATCCATAGTGAAATAAAGTGGTTTCCAGAAAGTGGGGGACGGACATAAGGACAAAAACACAACAGGAAACTTTTTGGGGGTGAGGAAACATTTTATGTCACGAATGTGGCCATGGTTACGTGGCTGTTTCCATTCATCAGTCTTACCAGATTGAGCACTTAAAATTGCTGAATTTTATTTCACATATAAATATACTTGTCATGCTGATTAAGAAAAAAATGGAGTCAAGAGCCTGTATCTAAGCCAATCTCTGGCAATCAGAATGGAATTACCCTGGTCAAACTGCATTTATCAGGCTTCACTCTTGGGCGGCAAAGAGCCACCTTTCCTTGAGCACAGACCATTTTAAACCTGAATAAAATGGGGGTTTGTTAGCAGGAAGAAAGGTGGGGTTACAACCAACAGTTTCCTCTGCCCAGGATCATAACAGCCTTATTTAAATTAGCCATTAATAAGCTTCATTTTGTAAGTAAAATACAGCTTTTCATGAATAATAATCACCTATTGATCCATCCCTGCCCATCAAAACTGTGTCAAAGGTTATTGAAAAATAGCTATTCCATTAAAGGACACACGTGTCAAGCAAACCCTCCGAGCTCGATGAGCTGGCAGCTTATAGATGAGTAGATGAAGCCCCCGCCCAACGAACGCTCTGTGACATTGTGACCGGCACATGTGGCATGTGACCTTCTTTCAACTCCTCTTTCCTGTCCCTTCATGTGGGGTATTTTGTTTTCAATCCTTGGCTGCTTAGCTTGTCCTTGTGGCTTTGAAGGAAGGACGTTTTTGGCCGAACTCTCAGGGAGGAAAGACATATGCTGCTCTGCTCTTGAAATCTGTTTATTTTTCCCCACTACATATGTTTTGCTTCCTTCTCCAATGTCTGTGCTGAAATTGAAGAAGTCTGCCTTGCACGGGTGGTTCTCATTAAAATAGGCCCCAGGCTGGTCACTGTTTCTATGTAGATTTCAGGACCATAGCTTTTGATGAGTGAGTTACAGAGCCCTGCAACTTACATGCTACCATTCATGATGCATTACTCAGAGTTGTGAGAGAATTTAGGCATAAATTGACAGGTTGGCTATAAGCTCACTTGAAACATCTGAGAGTTAAGTAAGACAATTGACTAGGGGGAAAAATCGGTGCATTCTTCTAGATTCCACAGGTCCTAAATACCTTAGGAATGTAGGTAATCAAAAAACAAACAAACCTGAGCTCATTATCTCAATAACCCTTCCCTTCATAAAAGCCCTGCCTGAGTTACAGATGTAAAGCTGTACTCTGGGTGCTAAAGAAGGTTAACAGAAAACCCTTTAAATAGCATTGCCTTTTAAAAATCTGTAACTAAACATAATGTCTATTATGTCCTAAAATTCACCAATGACAAATTAAGGCTTTATTTGTACTAAAATGTCCATCTCTACAGATTTAGTAAAAAATAAAAACTGTGTAGCCACTGGCACTTTCGTTTTCGTCTTGGGAAATGTAAAAGCTAAACTTTCTGAAGAATTGTAAGGATGAGCCTAAACAGGACAGCTGTTAACAGCTCAAATATTTGGTTTCGCAAATGGTCTCGGTCAGAGCTCTTGGCCAGAGCACATGGCCAGCTACAGTCAGCCAGGCCTTGGGGATAACTCAACTCCGATCACTTCTATTACTTAAGGCCTTTCTTGCCCCCAGTGAAATTCTCATCCCACTCCTTGAATTGGTCCTGCTTTGTCCTAGGACAGACTCAGAGAAAGTGTGGACCGGAAGTAAAAGAGCCAATAAGCTTCTCCATCCTCCAATTGCACAACCACCTTCTGGGGAGCAATCCTAGCTGTGCTTTAGACCCTAACCTGGCCTCACCACCCGCCTCTATCTCTCTTGCCTTCCATTTTATTTACATGTTCAGCTGGGATCCCTGTATCCACATTCTCATTCATATGTGTCTGCCCACCATGTCTTAGAATACTACATAAGAATTTCTCTGTGGTTGTTCTTAGCACTACTTCTCCTAATATTTCTGGTTCTCCTCCCCTGATAGGCACACAATGGGATCCCGCTGAAGTTAGGTACTACCAGATGACTTGCGTTAGCCAATGGAATGTCAGTGGAAAGTTTAAGAGTCAGTATGCGATTTACTTCTGTGGCTGCCTCAGTGAGTAAGGAAGCCTGTATTGAAATGAGCCTCCATCACTGCATCAGCTTGGACCCCTGAGTCACAGAGTGAACAAAACCCACTGCTAACTCATAGTGATCAAGAAAGATACCTTTGTTGATTTAAGCTTCTGAGGTTTGGGAATTGTTTATTACTGCAGTATAACCTAGCGTGTCTTGATGATATGTCCTCTTCTGTGTCTATGTTTTATTTTTGTTTCAGTATTGTATAACCTTTTCACATCCTGTATTTCACTGGAGCTTTCAAAGGCTTGGTTTGCATTCTCCTTTGATCTTATGCCTTATTATCCACCATTATTCTCATCAACTTCAGCATCCGCGCTTATGATCTTCAGCATCTTAGACCTGTAGTGCCTGCCTTCCTCGTCTTGAGAGCTTTTTCTTCATATTAGTCAGCACCCAGCAGGGTCATACCCTGGAACTTATTAATATAAGGCATCCATGCCAAGACTGAGATCACTAAATCTAGCCTTTCTCCCAAATTTCAGACTCCTGATCTCTCTACCCGGATTGATCTTGGTCAAGCTACTCAAGTATTTTGTGATTGTTTCTTCATTGAAAAATAAAGCTAAGAGCCATACCTATCTCACAGGGTTGTTACAGAGATTAAGTGAGATAATGCACAAAGGCCCTCAGAGCAATACCTGGCCCATTGCGAAAGCCGGATGGCTATCAGCTCTAATGATTACCATTATGGTGCTGTCAGCGATTGCTCTCTGTAGCACACAGTAGATTTTCCCTCCATTCCTGTTACTTTAAATATGTTGTTCTAACCCTGATCTTCGTTCTAATTCCTAATCCACTAAATCTAATAGCCTCCTTTGACTGTGATCAACTCCTGAAATTTAACTCCATGACTCCCAGCCATAGCTCCTCCTTAAATCACCTACTTTCTTAACCTGACCTTGACTACAGACACACGGATGAGCCCAGGGAAGGCCAGCAGGAAAAGCTCTGAGCTGAGCCAACCCAAACCTCCAGCCCACAGAATCACCTTGAGGAAAAGAATGATTATCACTTTGCCCATTGAATTTGGGTGATTTATGACATAGCAAAATGCCTTGCCTGGTTTCCTCTCTGAGCAGTTGCACCTCGTGAGCTCGCTCATGTCCAGGACTTTGTGATTGAGCACAGAAGACTCAACATTCTATCTGTCTTGCATTTCCAGCTGTTTCTCTCACCTCTCCGCTTAACGATTTGTTAATGTCTGAACTACAACAATCTACGGCACTCATTATTTCTTCTCCCATTGGCCCACCTTTCCCATCTACCCTATTTTTTTTTTCATTCTAAGAGAGAAAGTTTAAAATCCCCAATTTCCTTTATTGTCAGTTTCCAATTAGTTACTAAGTCATGTTTCTCCTTTGAAATCTTGTTTTATTCTTTCTTCTCTGTTCCTACTGCCAGTCATCTATTCTATGTCCTCCCCACCTCGACCCCCATTACCGTCCTCAGCACCCACCTTCCACATCTCGATTCCACTCTTTCTGGTAACTGCCAGCAGATAGATTTTTCTAAGGTTTTGGTCTTGCTGTTTCTCTGCTTAAGAACCTATAAGATTTCACATGGCCTGTGCTTCGAGGTCAGATTCCTCACCCCAATCTCTTCCTACACATTGTGATCCCACTACAGTATCTAAATTTGTTTCTTGCTCCCTGCTAACTGCTCCCTTCAAGAGGGGCCGCGTTAGCCCTGTCTCCCACAAACAGATGCCAGGCAAAACGGAAAATGCTAATGCTTTATTTGAAAAGTAAAATCCATGGCACAGAAGAGAGGAGGATGTAGAGACAAGGAAGGAGAGAGGCAGGCAACACAGAGTGAGGCATTGGGTGCTGGGTCTATTTCATGATGAGCCAAAAGCAGCTCTCGAGGGGCTCCGCAGTTGTGTCCACACACCGGAGTCCTCTGGGCCAGCTTTGAGGAAAGGCTGGGGCTTTAAGCAGTGCATGGGAGAGAGAAATGGGAGGAATTTCTGTCTGGCTTTTTTGTCTTCTATTTCTCATCCATCAAAATTCCCCCCTTGGGGTGTAAGTTGCGCCCCACTCCTGAGTTTCATCATCTGTCCCTTTCAGGAGCTATTTCAGGTGCCAACATTGGCACAGTGCAGTGGTTTTGGCCAAGGCCAGAAAGTGTAAGGAGGAGCAGAACTCCAAGAGTTGTAGAAGAGACCAGAGTGGAGGGTCCAAAGTCATGGTCAGGGCCTGGCTGGTTCAGCACAGAAGGGTTCTGGGGAGACCCACTAGCTTGTGTCCCTTACCGTCTGCCGGTGGCCCCACCCATACAAACGTACCCAACCCTGACGCTGTCTCCTGGCTTGGACTATTCTCCACACTCGTTTATTTTCTGGTCTGCCTTTCTGAGTCACGTCATTTCTTCGGTGACTGTTGAAGCTCCATTCTTCCCATAAAGCTCTTTCCAACTGCATATGGAATACATCTGTTATTTTGGTTTCTGTCTATTTTCTTAGGACTTGGTTCTCTCTTTGGGCAAGGGGGTGACTTCCTATTGTGTAAAACAGTCTTTCCCTTCCTCACTCCCAATTCCTACCATGGAATGGAAAAGAAGGTTCAATGTCCCTTCACCCCCTCACCTTGGGCACACCATTTAAGCTCAGCCAATTGGTTACTGGTTCCCTGGGCTTTGGACTTTGAGCTAGTAAAGCAAAGATGAAGTGAACATCGGAAGATCACATGCATTCCCATGCTGTAGTCTGCTCTGTATCCTAGCATCCAGAACTATCTTGGTTCCTGTGTGTTCTGCAAGCCTTGTCCTCCATGTTCTTATGGATTCTGTGAATTCCATTCCCTCTGCTCCCTGATATCTCTCCAATTTCCTTGTCTGTTTTTCTTTAAAGAGATGCCTGCATATTATTAACTTTTTTTTTAAGTTTATTTATTTATTTTTGAGAGAGAGAAAGGGACAGCACACAAGAGGGGTAGAGGCAGAGAGAGAAAGAGAGAGAATTCCAAGCAGGCTCTGCACTGTTAACACAGAGTCCAATGCAGGGCTTGAACCCACTAACTGTCAGATCATGACCTGAGTAGAAGTCAGATGCTTAACCAACTGAGCCACCCAGGCGCCCCTCCATGCCTGTTTTATAGGTGGCCACTATCAGCTTTTGTTGCTTGTAACTCAGGACCTTGTGTATACCTAGTAGATGACATTTCTTTCTGCCTCCTTGGGATGTTTATAGCACTCGAGATAATTTATGTCATGTGTGTAGCATAATGCTTGGAGCCTAGCACACACACGACAACTGCAACAACCTCATTACATACTGTTGAAGACCACATTATTGTCATAGTCAACAAATATTTGTCAAGTTTCAGGCATTGTGGGGGTGTTAAGATAAAACAAAATGAAGAGGGCCATGAGTTTTTTCTTTAATGTAAAAAATAATGTTACTAAAATCAATAGAATGCTTACAACAGAGATTTCAGCACAAAGTATGTCAGTGGCAGAAAGGAGCAAGCAGTCCATGAGTATTGGAACAATCATGGAAGGCCACCTGGCGGGGGGCTGTGGGGGGAGATGTTTGAATTGGGTCTTGAAGGAGGACCAGGAATTTGACAGGTGGGAAGAGGGATGGACATCATTGGCGGAAGGAGATGTCACTGAGGTCTGACGGATGATTTGGCCAGTGGGAAGCGGGCAATTTGGAGCAGGCCGTGAGTGTGAGCAGGAGTTGAGGAAAGACTGGTCAGCATGGCTCTCCGGCCTCCTTCAGATGCCATGACGCAGTCCTGGGACAGGGGGAGGTGGAGATTTAAGTCGAATAAATGTGATAATTGATGTATAGCAGACGCTCAACATTCAACACTATTATTATTATTATTATTATTGCTGTCGTTTCCACTTCTAGTTGGAGATGCTCATCCTCAGATTTTACAGCCGAGTAATTCTGGGCTTCAGAGACAGCAATTGATCTGTCTAAGAGCCAAGTTAGCTAATATTTTCTAGAAACACAATTTTAGGGGCTTCTGGGTGGCTCAGCTGGTTAAGTGTCTGAATCTCAATTTCAGCTCAGGTCGTGGTCTCATGGTTCCTGGGATCAAGCCCCATATCAGGCTATAACACAGAACAGCTAGGAGCCTGCTTGGGATTCTCTCTCTTCCCCTCTCTCTGCCCCTTCCCCATTCATTCTTGCTTGTGCATGCTCTCTCTCTAAATAAATAAATGAAAACTTTAAATATGAACAAATAAATAAAACAATTTTATTTACACAGAATCTCAGGCCGTCTGACTTTCTAAAATCCAGTGTAGCTTTCCAACATGAACTACTGTATCCTGGAAAGGGACTTTTGATAAAAGAACACTGTCCGTTCCTACAACAAATCCTATTTCTTAGTAATTTCCTCTTCCTAATATCTGAATATTGTCTCTCCCACTAAACCAGAGCCAGATTTACAAGTTACAAGAGTATAAATTGGCTTCTTGATGAAAAGTCTGGAAAAGGCGTCCTAAAATGATAAGAGACAGGAATCTAGATGCAAACACGGAGAAAAGAAGTGCTTGGAAAACGGAAAATACAGACCCGTGTAGGGTGTCTGCCTCCATCCAGAGGGAAGAGAAGGAGAACTTAAGAAAACAACAGGAGGGAGCATCACTAAAGTGACGGTTTGTGAACATCTTCCAAACCAGGGCGGATGGATGACAATGACACAGTGACAAGCAGGTTTCTAAACATCTATTGCTTACTTTTCAGATAATTGGTGTCCAGCTATAAATTTGTTTGCTGCGACCATTGAAAGCCTTGATTTCAAAGTTGAACTTTCCTGTTGAAGGGTTTTATTGTTACAAATCCCCAGCAGGCAAGGACATCCTGCAGGGGGTCCCAGGGACAAATGCTGTTTACTCGTCCTTGTGACCGGCTGTCTTCCAGATTCCCCCCAATTTGGCTCCCTCTTCCCTGGTGAAAGAAAAAAGACACTTGCCAAGTCCCCTCGTACCCGATTTCTTGCCAGAATATTTTTAAAAATCTTTTTGGGTTTTGCTACAACTGGTCGCTATTTTATTTTAATCTCTACTTACCACTTGGGTTTCAGGAAGATGTTCTTTCCTGGCTTGCCTTTCCCCTCAGGGTCCTCTGTCCCGCTTCCCTAGAAATAAGAAGATGAATGAAAGTTTATCTTTTCACAAGTGTCATCTTTATTATAGTCCTACAGTACCTGTACAATATTGCTTCCTCATCCACGTGTGATGATGATGACTGTCATAGAAGAGAATTATTGCTCGATATTTCCCTGATGCCAGGCGCTCTGTATGCTAAGAATCTTGTTTCTCACTTTTTGGCATCAGTCTTATATTTATTCCCATTTTACAGATGAGGACAGTGAGGACAAGGAAGTTGAATCATTTTCCAAACATCACACAGTCAAGCAAATGTGGGAGCTGGTAGTTGGTCTCAGTCTGATTCTTTCAGTATTTTACCACTACATTTTTTTGTGTGAAATCCTTGTTAAATTCTACTGGAATGTATTTTTTAAGTAATGCTCTGGAAACTTAAATTTGCGAATATAAAAATCTCTAAGTCCTTTAAGAAACCATGAAGCAAGGGCACCTGAGTGGGTCAGTCAGTTAAACTGCCGACTCTTGGTTTCGGCCTAGGGCAGGATCTGACGTTGAGCTCCATGTCGGGCTCTGCGTTGTCAGCCTGGAGCCTGCTTGGGATTCTCTTTCTTTCTCTCTGCTCCTCCCTGGCTTATATGTGCTCTCTCTTTCTCTCTCTCTCAAAATAAATAAATAGTTTTAAAAAAATCAATTAAGCATCAGAAAGCAGATGCTACCTGACATTCTCTGTGACCAGTAATGGGAGGTATATCGGTATCAAAAGTGTGTGGGGACACCTGAGCGACTCAGTCAGTTAAGCTTCTGACTTCAGCTCAGGTCATGATCTCATGATTCATGAGTTTGAGCCCTGCGTTGGGCTCTGTGCTGACAGCTCAGATCCTGGAGCCTGCTTCGGATCCTGTGTCTCCCTCTCTCTCTCTCAAAAGTGAATAAACGTTAAATTTTTTTTTAAGTGTGTGTTAAAACTCAGTTTCAACTTAAAAAAAAAATGGTTAAATAAAGAGGAAAGTCCATTGACATGTGGACATAAGGAAGGCTGAAACGCCAAGGTGGTGCCCAGGGCAGGTATGCCACCTGGGCAGGTCTCAGATAATGACTGCACTTGGCCAACCCACACTGGGTAGTGGTCTGGGTGTGGGGGTGGGGTAGGATAAGGTCGGGTCAGGTGGTACAGACAGGGTCTTCTTGTAACCACAGAGCCATGGGAGGGTACTTCTCAGAAAGTCTGTGGGACCTAGATGTCCTGTACCATGGAAAAGCTAAGAAATTTCCTTGAGAAATGATTTCTAAGAAATGTTGTTATAGGTAAGGCCCAAATTGAATAGAGAGAAATGTTTTCGCTTGACAAGGAAATTCTGGGCAAGGCATGATAACTTCCTGCCATTAGTCATTATGTTACTCATGCGGTGGTTCTGTGCTCGTACAAAATAGTAGTAATAGGATTTTGAGAAGTAAAAGTTTTCCTGACATGCAAGCAGATAGAAGACAGAATGTTTGAGGCAAAACAAAAAGAAAAACTCTTGTGCGAAATATTGAAGGGAAGACATAATACGTGAATCAAAATGACACAAAGTTAAATCCAGAATGTGTTAGAAACCGTGTTCTACGAACACCCCGGGTGAGATGTAGCTCTGAGGCAGTACTTATTTCATTTTATTTTGAAACTTACTCTCATGTAGTAACTACTTCATTCATCAAGCTTGGCCATCTTAATAAGTTTCTGTTTTTAATTTCAAAATAATCTGGTGCAAGTCATGATCATTTATTTTTGTTAATCACACCAAGGAGAGCCTGGTTATTCAGATTATAGGATATATTAGTGTAAGGCTAGGTTGCCTCTATAAAGGACTCCAAAACACAACGGCTTAACTTAGATATTGTATTTCTTTCTTCCACAACACAGTCCAGGCAGCCAGCTATCTCTGCTTTATCCTCTGTTCTGTTGCTTCTCCCCTCTCCCTGAGTGATTCGCTTCTGTGGAAGGTGTGAATTTAAACTGGTGAAAAGGGGACAAACCCATCACTCAGGGCAAGGAGGTCTTTCCCTGGGAAAAGGCCAGAAGTTGCACACTTCGAGACTGCTCACATCCTGTTGGCCTGAACTCATCAGAGTCTGTTGTCTGTTATCGACTGAATGTTTGTGTCCCCTCCAAATTCATATGTTGAAGCTCTAACCCCCAAATGTACTTGGAGACGGGGCCTCTAAGGAAGTACTTAAGGTTAACTGAGGTCATAAAAGTGGGGTCCTGATCCAATAGGATCAGCGCCCTTATAAGAAGATACCCCAGAGCTTCCTCTTTCTCTCTCTGTGCACGCACAGAGGAAAGGTCATGTGAGGTCACAGTGGGAAGGCAGCTGTCAGCAAGCCAGGAAGAGAACTGAATAGATGGGAACCTTAATCTTGGGCTTCTAGCCTCCAGAACTGTGAGAAAGGCCTATTTCTTAGGCCACCTGGCTCTTCTTGTTGTAGCGGCTCAAACATACTAGTACAGATTCATGCCTGGCGGCAAGAAAGTCTAGAAATGCAGTCCCCACTGGGTGACCAAGTGCTCAGAAGAGAAAAAGCCTGGACGTCAGGAAGCAACTAGCCATGTGTCACCTAGCGCTATAAACAGAGTCCTGCCTATCTCTTTATAGTTGCTTTGCCCAGTTGTTTACAGGCTTTCCCGCACACCAATCCTTGCTTGAAGACCGAAGTTGATAAACCTCTCAGCCCTTCAGAATTGCAATCCTGTCCCATGCCGGGCCGGGCTCTCCTCTACCACTGTGCTTTGACCCTTCTGTTCTTCCGCGTCTCCCTAATAACTCACCTAACTGTTTCAAATTCTTTCTTTCCCTGACCTTTCCTTTATCACTAACATGAGGGGAATCTTCAGTATCTGCTTAGATTGGAATTTAGCTACTTACGATTTCCCCCGCCTGACATCATCCCCACTTCATTTCCGGGAGACCGTGTTTATCTAACGTATTCGTGCCCTATTGCTGCTGTAGCAAACGACCGCAGACTTACTGGCTTTAAACAACACACATTTATTATCTGCCAGTTCTGAAGGTCAGAAGTCCAACATGGCCTTTCATTGGCTGAAGTCAAGGTTTTCTCAGAGTTGGTTCTTTCTGGAGAGTCTAAGGGAGAATCTGTTTCCCTGCCACCTTCCTTGACACATGGTCCCCGTCCCTCCGTCTTTAAACCAGCAATGGCAGTTTGAGTCCTTCTCACATCAAACGCCTCAGGCTCTCTTGTTTCCTAAGTTTACTTAAAAGGGCCTCCGGGATTACACTGGGCCCACCCAGATACACCATTAAAATCACCTCACCTCAAGGTCCTTATTTATACAGAAAAATGCACAGGCCCTAAGTCTATATAATTGAAAGAATGTGGGTAAATGTTTATAATCATACAGCCAACACCCCATTCAGGACACATCTCCATTGCCCCAGGCTCCCTCCCGCCCCCTTTCGGTCAATGTTCGTGCTCTCCATGAATAGCCACTGTTTTCTTTGACTAGTTTTGACCGTTGCTAAACTCCACATGAATGGAATATTACAGTACTTTTGTGTCTGACTTCTTTCATGTAACACAGTATTTCTGAAATTCACTCATGTTGTGTGAGTCAGTGGTTCATTCTGTTTTATTGCCAAGTAATATTCCATTGTAAAATACACCACAGTTTTGAAATCTATTCTCCTGTTGATGGGCACATCACATGGCTTGGTTTCAGGTTGGGGCTATGAGTGAATAAATATATATATACATATATATATATATGTATATATGTATATATTTTGGGGAAAAATCCTTATTTAATCACATCTGTGAGGTCCACGTTGTCATGTAATGGAACATATTCCCAGGTTTGGAATATGCACATTGGCAGGGGCACATCTTTGTGTGCTTCTCCTAACGTGCCTCCTTTGTCTCTTAGTCCTGCCGCTCTCAACCCTGCCTAAGGCTTAGTCTCCTAATCACTTTATTTCTTGCCGTGGGCCTTTAAGAAGCTTAGCCCGTCCTCAGCCTTTTTAGCTTTGTCCTGGCTATGTCTGAAGCCATAACCCAATTTTAGAAACTGACTTCTCACCTCTTTCGTTGTAACCAAATCCCCAGCTTGAACTCCAAGCCTACGTCCTAGATCCCGAGCCTGAGTCCCTGCCTGGAGCCTCAAGTCCTTTAGAATTAAAGCAAGCCTCCAGAGAAACCACCCTGCCCCATCCTCTGGGCATCACAGCCGGGCCTGTGCTGTGCGGCTATCAGATCATGCAGGAAAAACACTTGCCAGGGTGAACTTCCTCCACTTGCCAGTGACCATAGCCCTGTGAGGCTGGCTCCTCTGTGGGCCCAGCCACCAATAACCAGACCTGGATTAACTTCCATGTAGAAGTTGGTAAAGCCTAGCTCAGTATTTCTCAAATTCTGTTGCAGGAGAGTAGGATTACCTGGAGGCCCTTGAAGTATCTCGCTACCCAGGCCACACCGGGTACCAACTGAAACAGTCTCTGCGGGTATAAACCAGCGAACTTTAAAAAACTCCATCAATTTCACTTTGCAGGCAAGATCAAGGACGAGCGAACCAGCAATTTACTGCTCCAAGTGTGCTCTGCCTACCAGCCGATCGGCCTCACCTGGGAGCTTTAGAAACACAGAAACTCCAACCTCTCACCCCAGACCTACTGCATTAAAATCTGCGTTTCAACAGTCTCCCTTGAGTGATTTTGAAAAGCTCTGATCTAGCCCATCCCACTCTGAGCTCCCATTCTGAAAATGTTCATAGTTGCATAACTGAGCCTTCTTTTTGTCTTTTAATTGGAAAATGTAGTAGTATTAGAAGAAAATTGAAATAATTCATCTTTACTGAGCATTTAACATGGGCTAGGCAGAGTGCTGGTGATACATACATTAACCCATTCAATTCTTAGGACAAACCTCAGTAAAACCTTCCCAGGCTGCCCAGTCACTGCTTCGTTCCCCATTTTCTCTCTGTAAAGTCTGATGTTTCTTTATACGTATACACATATATACATGTATATAACGGTTTTTTTTTTTTACTTTTTTCTGTCTTTTTATTTTAGAGAAAGAGCAACAAGTGGGGGGGGGGGCAGAGAGAGAGAGAGAGAGAGAGAAAGAGAGAGAGGGAGAGACTCTTAAGCAGGTTTCATGCTCAGCGAGCTCCATCCCACAACCTGGGATCATGACCTGAGCCAAATTCAGGAAAGAGTCAAGATGCTTAACCAACTGAGCCACCCAGGCGCCCCTTTACTTTTTTTCTGTCTTAACTGCCAGGCTGGATGTTCCCCAGGCAAAGACGAGGACCATAATATGTCTGTCCACCATGATCTCGACTTTGCAGATGAGGGAACTTGGCCAAGATGTTGCTTTCAGTAAGTGAGGGGGAGGAAAGTGAGCCTTCTCTGGGCCGGATCAAAGCCCTCTGTCACTACCCCTAACACACACACCACCCTTTACCCTTCCATGAGCAGAACACGACTGTATTTTCTATGTGCTGCCTTCTAGGTTCCTGTTTGCACGAAGGCTTATTTTATATAACGGCAATTACAATGTCTGTATTGTCTAGAATTTTGCTTTTCTCACTTAACATATCACAATGCTTTTTGCAAACTTTAAGTTTTATATTTTAAAAATAGGTACACCATAGCCTATCACACTGATTTACTACTTCACCATTCATTGCTTAGCATTTAGGTATTTTCACTGTTTATTATTTATCGGTGACTTTGAACCAAGCATCTGTGGGTGCTTACTTGAGCTGAGTTTCTACTGTCTCACAAAACGTAAACATTTTTATCTCGTTTTCACATTAAATGGGACACCCCTGAACTTTCATGCTGCTACAGCTAATTTATCCGAGATGCTAAAGAACGGGAAAATTGGTTCCTGCAATTGCTTTTTATTTTTATAAGACACCCAGAATTGTGCCATTTTTACTGTTCTATCTTATCCTGCCTTGTTCATTAAATCGGCTTTGGAAATTCTTCCTTCACTACATTATTTCTGCGTGATTTTGAGCAATGACAAATTGTGTCTACTTGCAAATTTTGATGTTTCCAATTCACTCCCCAAATGTGTTGACCCTTTGCTTCCTCACATCACAAGTGAGTTCTCTGTAGTTCAGAGATAAGGTCTGACTGGAGTCTGAACGGAATTTCTAGGAACCCAGGACATAGGCAGACAGATGACCCCTTCTGACTCCACCTGCTGCTTTTGACCTCATCCTCCACGGTCTCTGTGCAATGAGCTTGAGAACTCTGGACCAGAAACTAGACCTGGAGTCCCGTTCTCGACTGGACCTTTGCTCACTTTGTGTCCTTAACCCATGAACTCATTATGTTAACTCACACAAGTCAGACCCATCGTCTCACTGCTGCTCTGCGGAATCTTAACAGAATTCGGAAGATCATCACAGATAACCGATATAAATAATGCATGTATGTGTGTCCAAAGTTATTCCAGTGCCAAAATACTTACAATCCTGTATTTTAATATTTGCATGTTTAGTACTTGATCAGTTTTTAGATACTGAATTTACTTAATCATTCATTTGATAAGTACTTTAATACTTAAATATTCTAATAGCTAAACACAACTGTATTTTAAATTTGGTACTGTGAATAATACTTTCTCACTCAACCATATTGCATCCTTTTTTTTTCTCAGATTTTTTAAAAGTAATCTCCACACCCAACATGGAGACCCAACTCACAACCTCAAGTTTAAGAGTCTCCTATTTGCCCACCTGAGGCAGTCAGGCATCCCCAAACAAATCCTTTTTAAAAGGCCCAATTATACCTTTTAGTTCTTTACTTCTATGATTTTAAAAAATCGCTAATAATTTATTCATTGTTTAAGGAAGTGTCTTTAGAAAAACTGGAATTGCTAGAGGTGTCAAACTGATTGACACAATGAGATAAAATTATCTCCCTATCAGGCCCCCCCCAAAAAAATACACAAAGAGAATGTGGGGAAGGTACTAAGAGGTTTTTATGATCTCCTGGGTTTACACTGTGAGAAAATGAGATCTGCAAAATGTTGTGAATACTTTTAATAGAAAAAAATCAGAGGAAATTTAAAAAAAAATTTAACAAGGACCAGATGTAGTTAAAAAAAGAACAAAGCAGTTGAACTCTCCTGTTAAGACAAACTTCCAAAAAAAAAAAAAAAGCGGGGGACAGAGGGACATCTCTTTCCTCCCTCTGGAACGGTAAGCTAATAATTAAATCCAAGGGACCCTTCTTGCCTTCCTTAGACAAAGTAGGAAACAAGTCACAACTCATTTTCAGAAAAATCTTCACAAAATCCTCTGCCAACAGCCTAGGGGAGAAGCTGCTTAGCTAAGTCCCGGGCCCGTCCCGGTAAGGGAGGCTGGCTGCCAGGGCCCGGCGACCTTGCGAGGGAGAGGGACGCTACACTCTGGTGGCGTTCCGAAGGCGGAGGCCCACGGCCGGCCGGGGGACGCTAGGGGGGCGCCGGAGGGGGGGGGGGGGGGGGGGGGGGGGGGGGGGGAGGCGGGGGGCTGGGAGGTAAGGCCGGTCTCGGCGGCGGCGCGTCCTCCGGGTCCCCGGGCCCGGCCAGGGCGCAGAGTGGCTGTGGGGCCGGGAGGGTCGGCAGGGCAAATACTTTCTCGGAATCCACTCGCCGGGACCAGCTTCAGCCGATTTTCTGCTCCTTTTCAGACACTTTCTCCGCCCACCTCCTCCCCTCGGAGGGGGGTCGCACCCCCGAGTCGGGACGCTCCGGGCACGGCGCGGGCGGGCGGCCAGCTGGGGCGGCAGGTCCCCGCGGGTCGCCGGGACGGAGCGAGGGGCCCCGTGGGGGAGGGGTCTGCGCGGGCCGGGGCGGGAAGGGGCGGGCGCGGCGGAGGTCGGGGGGTGTGTCCGAGGAGCCGGCGGGCGGGAGGCCGGAGCCCGGCGGGGAAGGACGGACTCGCGCTCTGCCGAGGGACCCCGCGCGTGGTCGCGGTTTTCTTCCCGGAGCCCACCCGAGCGGCGGCGGCGAGATGCGCGGCGGCGGCGCGGGGGTCGCGCTCCTGGCCTCGCTGCTCTGGGTCGCCGCGCGTTGCCAGCAGAGAGGTGAGCCCCGGTCCCCAGTGCCTCGGCGGGCGGGGGCGGCTGCGGGACAAAGCCAGCTGCTTTGCCCCTTGTGGGGTCGCTGCGCTCATCCTCGCTCACCTCCGGCCCGGGCGGGATAGCACACGTGGGTCTCCGCGCTGCCCCTGGAAAGCGTCTCCCGGGCGGAGCCGGAGAGGGCTGGGGACGCCCCCCGGGACGGACGCAGCCCGCTTGTCGGACTCTTGGGCTTGAACTCCTCGGGCTCGGGGGAGGTCCGCTCTGTTTTGTGCGATCCAGAGCGCCGCTGACGCTAGCGGTGCGGGGATGGCTGGAGTGGGGCGGGGGGTACGGCAGGGGGGCGGCACGACTCCGCAGCGGTCCCCCGCTCGCAGTCTCCTGGTTGCTGGCCGGGCGCGGGGAATGAATGGGAAAGGCGTCCTCCCGAGTCGCCCTCATTGTCCTGCAGTGGGAAACCCGCTGGTCCGCGGCGGGGAAAGGGCGGGCTCCTTGGAGCCACTCGCGGCCCAGGTGGGCAGTGGGGACAGACCATAGTGAGAAGCGCGTCCCCGGCCAGCTGTCCTGGACCTGGTGCTCTCGCCCGCGCGGCCGCCGCAGACGGAGTCCGAGCCACAGATGCGCCTTCCGAAAGGGCCCTTTTTGTGCAGCCGCCCCCGCTCCCCGGGAGTGGGCCAAACCAGCTCATTTTCCGCGCGAGTTTAGGCCGCGGGGTGAACGAGCCGGCGGCGACGGGAGGACTTGGCATGCTCGCTCGCTGCACGGTACAGTGGTTCCCTTGGCAAGGTTTGGGGAGAACGGAGACCCCAAGCGAATTTGCAAGGCTTCTATCAATGCCGGGAGAGAAAGAGAATCCCTCTTTCCCCTTCTGCGGATCACTCCATCTCCCCTCCGCCCCTCTCGACCCTAGGGTTAAGACTTACCAGCGTCGCTTCTAGTTGGCTAGGAGGTCACAATATTTGTTGAATGCACCGTAATGGTGCAACGTAGGATCAAGGGCACATTCCCACCAATATACATTTCATTAAAAACAACAAAAAAAAGTACAAGTCAAAAGTAGGTAGGCGGAATGCGAAATACCCTCGTGGGGAAAAAAAAAAGTGTGTTTGGGCATTGTGCTGAGTTGTGAACTCTACAGAAACGTGTCCGTCTCATTCATTCAGGCATTCGTGATGAACGCACTGGACCGGAGCTGGCAACCCAGCTTTGAAAGCCCGGCGCCTGCTCGGCCGGGAGATGGGCTGGGACACAGAGGGAATTTACATAGTTAATGCGTGCTGGAAAGGAGCCTCAGGAAAGGGCGCCGCAAGCCCCGCTCATTTCTCTGGGGTTGCTGAAAGTGAACAAGTCCCAGTTTCCCACAGTGTGGAGAGAGAGCAGCTTGGCTCCGTCGTATTGTTCTAAGAAATTGAAAGTTCTAGATGGAGGAGATGCCCGGAATGTTTTTCTTGCCCCTAGGAGCTGCGCACTTGGCTTGGGAGGTTATGAATGGTGTTTGGAGAAAGTGGGACCTCATGGGGCTTTCCTGCTTAGGATGCCGTGGCAAGCCACCCACAGCGGAGCCTTTGAATCTTTCATCACACCGCCTTCCACATTTGCTGGTCTCCACCCGTCACCCAACGCCATGATTCCTAACAGGCATCTTAGAGGGAGTTTTCATTTAAAAAGAAATAATTTGTGCCCTACATATATAGCAGAAATGATTCGTGTAACGGCATAATTTGGTTATAATAAAGTAATCCTGACCAGTATCGCTGCTCAGCTAGATATCTAGTGCCTACGTTTTTTTGAAAATGATCATTATCTAATAGCACTCAGATTATTAGCAGTTCTCTGTAATTTCTGCAGTCTCTCTGGATCACCTTACAACTCACAGTATAGGACCTAGTGGCTCATTTACCTTGAAATGTAACCTGTTTAAAGTGAATTATTCCTAAGTCTAAAATAAGAGGTGGTGTATTTCTTAAAGTAACGTTGTGTTAAGTGCACAGCTAGCAGTTGCATAGAATTATAATTGCTTCATGGGTTGGCTCATCAGCTTTTCTGTTTTAAATCATTCTTTTTATTTATTTTATTTTATTTTTTTATTTTTGAGAGACAGAGACAACGTGAACAGGGGAGAGAGAGAGGAAGACACAGAATCCGAAGCAGGCTCCAGGCTCTGAGCTAGCTGTCAGCACAGAGCTCGAAGCCGGGCTCGAACCCACGAACTATGAGATCGTGACCTGAGCCAAAGCCGGACGCTCAACCGACTGAGCCATCCAGGCACCCCAATCATTTGTTTTTTCAAAGTAAAAATAGGGGGGTGCCTGGGTGGCTCAGTCAGTTGGGCATCCGACTTCGGCTCAGGTCACGATCTCATGGTTTGTGAATTTGAGCCCCACATCGGGCTTTGTGTTGACATCTTGGAGCCTGGAGCCTGCTTCGGATTCAGTGTCTCCCCCTCTCTCTGACCCTCCCCTGCTAGCCCTCTCTCTCTCTCTCTCTCTCTCTCTGTCAAGAATACATAAACATTTAAAAAATTAAAAATAAATAAATAAATAAATAAATAAATAAAATAGGTAATTCCAAGTATGGGGTAAAATCTATTATATGAATAAAAGAACATTTACTTCATTATCAAAATGGCATAGCATTCAAATTTAGCATGTATGTACTCCACAGTAAAATACATGTGATTTAAGGGATTGCAAAGGCACATTTTTCTTTCCTGTGGGGCTGTATTGCCCAGGTAAGGGCCAATAAAAAAGTTTTGATCTTAGCAGTTGGAAACAAAGATATTACTGCCCACCTTCTACATATCCTGGACTTCAACCCACTCCTTTTCCCTTCCTCTTTTCCAGACATTAAATATAAAGCCTACCCCTGTAGCTAATATAATGTGAAGAATTCAAATACCGTAAAGATATGAAATAAACGCATATACTATTTTGTAATGTCTTAGAGTTGTACTGCTTATAAGCAAGTATCATAAAATGTTGATATACCCACTTACTTCAAGGTACTCATCCTTGAAACACTCCCATTTTACAATAACTCATTCACAAAGTCCTATGGATATTCATTATCATTGACAGCAAATTTGGGGAGTGACAAGATACTATCTTGAAGCTTTAGATGTTTTATTCTTTGACCTTACTAGCTGGGCAGAATTGGACAAATTACTTAACTTTCCTGTACTTTGATTTCACCCTCTGCAAAATGAGAATAAATTACAGTGCCTCCCTGGAGAGGCTGTTAAGGATGAAATGAAACAATGCAGGAAAGTGCTTAGAACAGTGTCTATTTCTCAGAAGCTAAGCAGGATTGGGCCTGGTTAGCACTTGGATGGGAGAACAGTGTCCAGTATGGGGTTAGCCCTTAAAATAGATAATCTACAAGCATTGTTGTTACTGTATTACATAGAACTTATGAGGGAGACCCTCTTCTTAGCTGTATTCTCTGGGGTGCATAATTGTTTCAAAAATTCGAGTCTGGATTTGAAATCAAATAGCGTTGGGCTTGAGTCCCAGACCTGTCCCTCTGATGAACCATGACCTTGGCTAACATCTTAACTTCTCTGAATGTCAGTTTTCTTGTCTATAAAATGGGTAGGATTCATGTGATTAAATAACACATAGAAATATCGGCGTGGCGTTGGGCACCTCCTGGCGTCACAGGCATACAATCGTGGCAATGGCTCTTACTGTTATGCCTCCTGTCATGTGTGCCTGCCTCCCTCTTTCATTGCCCACATTCATTGGTCGTTAAGACCTGTTGATTTTACCTCCTGAAAATCTGTAATCTGTCCCCATTTTTTTTTTTGTCTCAACTACTGACAGGCTCAGGAATTGTTTATTTTTCCCATGAAATATTGTGATAGTTCTCTCACCAAACCTCCCTCCTCCCCTCTTCTCAGTTCTCAGCACTGCCTCCCCTGTGATTTTTCTAGAAACACCACCTATGGGCTTGGCCTGGCGCCACCCACACCCCTCGCTTTTTCACACGTATACACAAAATAACAGTGACTTGCATTACCCCAGGGGTACACCAAGGAGGTTGGGACCCCGGCTGGCCTGTTGTCCCAGAGCTGAGGGCCATTAGTTAAGGCCTCCTCATAGACAACCAGTATTTCCTGGCACACAGGCTGGTAAGTGTCAGGCAAGTCTGCTGTGTAGGATGTAATGTCCTGGAAAACCTTCCTGGTCCCCTGGGCGCTGACGTATTTCTTAGGTGCTCTTTCCTGAATTCCTGGGGGATCTCTGCGCTTAATGCTCTAGTCATACTTACCTATTTGTCATGGTGGTGTAAACAATTGACCCGCCCATCTGGCTGGCCCGCTGGCTTGGGCTTCTTGAGGCCAGGGACAGTTTTATTCATATCTGTATGTTCGTGGCTTTGCAACATTTCAACAGTTAATAGCCACTTATCTTTGTTGAACCAAATGGAAATCAATATCTTTACTTACGAATCAAGCAACTGAAAATACTTTTTTGTATAGATGATCCATGCCCATGGAACAAAATCCAAAGGGCACTAAAGGGTATATAGAAAAGGGTTAAGCCTTTTGTCACCTTGTTTTACGGCAAGCACTACATGGGTTTTTTGTGTATCCTCCCATAGATGTTTCCTCACATAACTTCTAAAAGCAAGCTACTTCATGAAACCTACTTCTTCTGTAACGGTATAAGGAGGGGCTCTGTTATTTCCTGACAGAACATGGAACAGTGTTCCCCTCTCCGCTGCTCCTCCCCATTCCCACTTCAGTACAGCTGTTGCAGGGAATTAACGCATCGCTTGATGAATGCACCTACTTGCTAACTTGTCACCTTCAACTTGTCCCTTCCAACATGGTCTTTGACAGAAAGAGGTTAGAGCTGTGTTCCCTACATCTTTTGGAATTTGAAAAGCAGGCCACCAATTGATTTCATGACCTCGTACTCATTCCGAAAGTACTGCTTACCATTGCATTGACAAGCTATTTCTTGAGCAGTAAATACTTTTTAGAAGTGTATTTTAGGAGATTTATAATGTAGAGAAAGTCAAGTGTGAGAATAATTCTATAAGAGGTGTAGAATGGTGTGTTACTTATTTCACCAACTAAGTATGATTTGTTACTAAGTAGGAACACGTATGGCAGACATAGAAAAACTTAATTTTTTAAAAGTTTATTTATTTATTTTTGAGAAGAGAGAGAGAGCACATGCACGTGAACAGAGAAGGGACAGAGTGAGGGAGAGAGACAATCCCAAGCAAACTGTGTGCTGTCAGCACAGAGCCTGACTTGGGGCTCCCACGAACCGTGAACTCATAACCTGAGCCAAAATCAAGAGTCAGATGCTCAACTGACTGAGACACCCCAAAATTTCAGTTTTAAAAATAATTCCCAATGAATAAAGTTAAATCTGTGCCTTGATTACATAGATTAACTGGAGACAACCAGAGAGAACCCTCCATTTTAGACCTTAGATGAAGTTTTTAGTTACATTCCTCAGAAATGTTTGGGCAAACAAGAAAGCCTACATATAGTTTCCTAAGCAAGATGTCTGTAGGTTATTTACACACTTGCAAATAATTCTTTTACTTGTTTTAATTTCAAAATACTACTATGTATCCACAGACAATTGAGTGAATAAAGGCATTTCAAAATTAATGAGGAGAAAAAAAATCCTTTATAAAGAAGTAATTTAGTTAAGGTCATGAACTTGGGTTCTGTTGGAACATGCCGGCCAGGGAGCTATTTCAGCACGAAGCACCACACGGTAGCTGGGTTCACTGCGTTTTCGTGGCCTTTATGTTGAGGGGGACAGACCGTGCCCAGAGCAACCATTTAATAGCACAGAATCCTTCCACTTGATTCTTTGTTGGTTCCCCCCACCCCCAGGCTGGATCTGGAGAGCTCTCTTTGGGTTAACTTGTTCCCAGGGATTTTGTGTCTTGCTTGGGGGCAGGAGACAGACAATGGAGGCAGTGAGAATCCAAATCAGCTTGGTGGATGACATTCTTGCCTAGGTAAGCATTTACCTCTGAGTGTTCATCGAGAAACAGTGGTGTGGAAATTCCTAAGATCCTGGCTTCAGCATGTGTGTGTGCGCCTTTTTTTTTTCTTTTCTGAATTTACTATTTGAAGTTTGAATCTCTTCATTCCTGAAGTATCTTTGAAGTCTGATCTTTTGGCCTGGCAGGCAGTGGGACTCAAATTCTTGTGCCAGAGAACCTCTCGCATTGCTGGTGGGAATGTCAAATTTAGATCAATGAGTATTTATAGAAAATGCCATCGTTCCCCATTCCCTGAAGTATTTCCTGCATTGTCTTGTACTGTTCCATAATTTCCTGCCACAGCCTCAGGAAATTCTCTGTAACAATAAAGAAGATGCTGAAGTTTAGCAGATCATTTTTAGTTTAGGGAGAATATTTGGGAAGGGGGAACCTCACATCACGATGCTGATTATTACATAGCACACATTTTTAAATGTCTTTGAGCTCTTCGGAGTGACAGAATTGGAGTAATGGCGATGATCTTGTTACCTCGGGCCAGCACTTCCAATCACTTCCCTCCGGATTTCCCCTAGTTCCTGACATTCTTTTGGTTCCCTTGGCTGCATCTGCCTTTTCCTTTTTTGTATCCCCTTATCCAAATTGTCTCCCTGCATTTTTGTTCCTTCCTTTAAACGATTCCCTGATTTTTAAAAAAATGTGTTTCTCTCTATTACCACTGCAAACAGTCACCAGCTGTCTAAACTATAACCAACCACTTTTAATGTATTTTTAAAGGTTTTTTTTTTTTAAGAATTTATTTATTTTGAGAGAGAGAGAGAGAATGCAAGCAGGGAAGGGGCAGAGAGATAGGGAGAGGGAAGCCCAAGCAGGCTCCGTGCTGCCAGTGCAGAGCCCAATGCGGGCTTCCATCTGTGTGAGATCATGACCTGAGCCAAAATCAAGAGTCAGACACTTAACTGACTGAACCACCCAGGTGCCCTCAGCCACTTTTTAAAAGGTTTATTTACTTTTGAGAGAGAGAGAGCGCACATGAAAGCACACAAGTGGGGAAGGGGCAGAGAGAGAGGGGCGAGCAGAGGATTTGAAGCTGGCTCTGTGCTGATAGTAGAGAGCCCGATGCGGGGCTTGAACTCAGGAACCGGGAGATCATGACCTGAGCCGAAGTTGGACGATCAACCGAGTTACCAGGGGCTCCCCCAGCCACTTCTAAGAAGTCTGATGCTCACATGCTTTCTCCTAACCCTGCAGTTGGGCCAATGCTGCTGGTGCCTTGCTGTCATCGTGTGTCCCCTGGCTCAGCCAGTTCTAACTTCTGCCATAGCCACGGCCCTCCATAACCCACCCAGCTCAGTCAGGACTACCTAGCCTTATCCACACCGTTCTCTATCCCAAACCTCCGTCCTCCCTGGCTGCAAGTGGTGGATGGACTTCCAGCTGTCCCATGAGTCTGCATTACCCGCTCACCCGAATTGCACCCCCATCTCTCACCCAAAACCTAGCCCACCACCCACGCACAGCCTGCAGCTTGCCGCCCTAGAACAGCCTTGTTACGATGCCGTTTATCAACTGTCCTGTGTCTGGATTTGCATTGTTTTCTTTGTGAGAAGTTAGGGATCCCACCCAGCCAGAGTTGGCTTCTGATCCTCTTTTGGATGGCTTGCCTAGAATTCTGTAAGTCAAGGTCAAAATGAAGGGGTATTTTTCCTGTAAAGATCAAAACCTTAGCTTCCAGCATTTCTTCCAATACACAAATAGCGTGAGAACATGAGGTTCTTGTGCTCAGACCTGAACCATTGGCAGTGGGAGGCGGCACCACCCACAAATGCTCCGGAGGTGGTGGCATTGCCTTAACAACTGTAAAACCCTGCCGAGCCCCTGGATGGCCAGCCCAGCCCTGAGTCCTGGCCCTCCTCTCCGTTTCCATACGTAGTTACTCCCCACAGTGTGCACTGTGATCATATCACCGAAGGTGATTTGCAGGTCTACATGGGATCTGGAATCTGTGTTTCGAAAACCCTTATTCCCATTTTGGTATCCAGAGGCACAAGGACCTTTCCAGTTGATTTTCAAGGTGACTGTTATGGGTTTCTAGTTATTTTCTGGGGCCCCTGGGTGGCTCAGTTGGTTAAGGGTCTGACTTCAGCTCAGGTTATGATCTCACGGTCTGTGAGTTTGAGCCCCACATCGGACTCTGTACTGGCAGCTCAGAGCCTGGAGCCTGCTTCGGATTCCCTCTCTCTCTGGCCCTCCCACACTCACACTGTGTCTCTTTCTGTCTCTCAAAAATGAGTAAATGTTTAGTAAAAAAAAAAAAAATTTTTTTTTGTTATTTCCACAACTCTGCCTGTTGGCTTACCTTCTGTCCCTGCAGTGTACACTATGACCAGCGAGCTCTCTTTCCCCACGCTCAAAACTCCCCAGCCCCTTTGTTCTGAACGTCTAATTCTGGCAGTCCTTTCTTTTTCAAATGAGGTATAATAGACACAACACATATATTAGTTTCAAGTGTACAACATAATGATCGATGTTTGTATATATTGCAAAAGTGATCACCACGATAAGGATCCCATACGTAGTTACTCATTTTTCTTCTTGTGTTATGCACTTTTAAGATTTACTCCTTTTGCAACTTTCAAGTATGCAACAGGGTATTATTACCTATGGACACCATGCTGCACATTACTTCCCCAAGAATTGTTTATTTATATCTGGAAGTTCGAACCTTTCCACCTCCTCCATCCAAACACCATCTTTGCTTTTGTACAAAATCTCGTTTTCCTGAGTCCTTACAACCGTACTCCTCGGTTCATGGGTATTCCTTTGTTCATTCTACAAGTGTGGGGTGGAGAGGAGTTTAAGATAGTCACTAACATGGGAAATGCCTTTAGAAGCTTCCATAGCTTTTCTTAAAGGCAGTTAGCATTTCAAATAGCTAATGGCTTCTTAGGGTAGGGAAAAATAATTTCTTGTGAGATTGCCATTTCTAGTCCATGTTTCTAATTTTTGTCCCTGTGTTTGCTAGTTCATTTATCCATTCATTCATGCAAGGAACCTACAGTGGGACCCTGATGTACAAAGGTTAGTGTGTCGTGAGGACCCCATGCTCAGCAGCCTTCCTTGCTGTGATCCTAGGCATTTCTTTTTAAAAAATTTTTTTATGTTTATTTATATTAGAGAGAGAGTGAGCGAGCGAGCGAGCAAGTGCTCTCTTGTGCACGCTTGAGTGGGGGAGGGGCAGGGAGACAGAGACAGAATCCTAAGCAGGCTGCAGGCTCTGAGCTGTCAGCATAGAGCCCTATGTGGGGCTCCAACTCAGGAGCAGTGAGTTCATGACCTGAGCGGAAGTCGGCGCTTAACCAACTGAGCCACCCAGGCTCCCTGATCCCAGGCATTTCTTGATGTTGTTGGTAGACTTGGTTTTGAAGTCTGCAGAATTGAAAAGTGCACATGAAAAAAATATTCTCCAGGAGAAGTAATGGGCAGAGAAGAAATGGAGGGATTCAAGTCTCAGTCGTGGATGTTAGCATCTATTCTGTTTGCTTATAGTCATGCAGGTCGAGGATGACCTGAGTGGGCCGACCTGTGGGGCAGGGAAGGGCAGGAGACGGCAAGGCGGAGGATTTTCGGCCCTAGCTGGGCTTGCAGGAGCTGCTCTTCCACACAAACACCCTGTGAGGGGATGTCTGGTTCCTAGGCTTCCTTTTTTTTTGTGGGAAACTCGGAGCTTACCTGTTCGGCTGGCTCCTCTGCACACTTAGTACCGTTCTGTCTCCAGGCTGCACGTTAGATTTTAACAACATCAATGCCCAGGTCCTGCCTGCCCGCCCCCCCCACAGTGGATTTTAATTTATGGGGTCTGGGGTGGTTGTCGGTCATTTGCACTTGAAAAACGCTCACCAGGTGAAAAACGCTCACCAGGTGAAAAACGCTCACCAGGTGATTCCTTTGTGCTGCTAGTTGAGAGACAGTAAGTGAAGGTCACAAACTCAGGTAGCCAGTCCAGCGAAATGCAATCACACAGCAATGCAGGTTTGGTAATAGCCTCTATCTTATCCATGGCAGCAGATCAAGGGCACTGGCCCCACTGAGCCTGGCGTAGCTTGGAGGCTAACGCTTTGTGTGCGTGGGTACTGAGTGCTTATACCCAAGCACTGTCCTTGTTCATTTCATGTCTGTTTCATGTGCTTTGCATTGCTCTGGGAAGTGGGGATGATACTAAGCACCTCAAAGTTGTGAGGGATCCCTGCACTCCCACCTGGTGTCATTAAAATTGCTCAGAGAAAGACAGTTCCTTCTTTGTGTCCCAGCCCCTCAGCAAGCCTGTGTCACTGGTAAGTGCTCAGCTGATGTATATTGATTACTGCAATTCTGGTTAAATGAGCCCAGTTTGAATCTCCATTTGCTCAGTTACATTTAAATACCCTTCTTTCTTTAAAACCCTTCGTGATAGAGGTGCTTGGATGGCTCAGTTGGTAAAGCATCCAACTTTGGGTCAGGTCATGATCTCAAGGTCCCTGAGTTCCAGCCCTGCATTGGGCTCTGTGCTGACAGGTCAGAGCCTGGAGCCTCCTTCGGATTTGGTATCTCCATCGCTCTCTGCCCCTGCCCTGCATGTACTCTGTCTCTCTCTCACTCTCTCTCTCTCTCAAAAACAAATAAGAAACAAAATAAAAAACCCCTTTCTGATCAAATATGACATTTAGAGTCCCTTCCATTTTTTCTATCTACTAATTTAGTATAAAGCAAAAATGGATTATATTCTTATAATTAAGATAATGACCGATGGTGAATATTGACTACGGATTTAAAATCCTGATTATGTTTAACAAAATCTTATTTGCAGATTTGGAGCCACTAACTTCTAAGCATCTCAAGACAGCAATTTATTAACATACACTGGCAAAAAGTATTTCTATTTCTAGAATGTTCCACACACAGGTGACCGGGGGTTTTTGTACCTCCAGTTCTTGTAGTCAAACGAATATGAGAAATACCCAAAGAATCCTGCTGCATATGCTCCTGAACTCAGGTTGGGGAGAGATTTTTGTTCCTGAATGCCTCAAACACCAATATAACTCATCTTACTGCTTGAGAATAATGTCACCATAAACAGAAAGAGAACTGATTGGCCACAGCATTTCTACTGCGTGGGGTTTTCTTTTAAAGAAGACGACTTCAGAATACTCTGTGGTGCGTGACTTTAAACTGGTTGGCATTTCTTGGGGTGCCTGGGTGGCTCAGTCAGCTGAGCGTCCAACTTTGACTCAGGTTGTGATCTCATAGTTTGTGGGTTTGAGGCCCGCGTCGGGCTCTGTGCTGATAGCTCAGAGCCTGGAGCCTGTTTCGGATTCTGTGTCTCCTTCTCTCTCTGACCCTTCCCCACTTGTGCTCTGTCTCTCTCAAAAATGAATAAACATTAAAAAAAAAAACTGGTTGGCATTTCTTAACTAACTCATGCAGTTACATTTTTATAATAGAGGTTTTTTTTTTTTTCAAAGGAGCTCTACCTGCCGCCCTTCGGTGGACAGAGTTTAAGTCGAAGAACAGCTGTTCTCCTCCGGGCATTCTGGGCTGACCCGTCCTCTTCTCGGGAACAGAACAAAGGCATACAGAATTTATGTCACAGATGGATTTTTGTTTGATAAAAATCACTTATTACCGAATGAAAGAATGGCCCATTCTCCTTAGAAATATGAGCATAACATCTCCTCTGTCTTTAGTGGGTCCCAACTTTGTTGGTTTCCTGTTAATTATTATAATCGACTGAATTAAGATATGCCTCATTCAGGTGGTCAAATGCTCCCTGAAAACTTGTGCACAAGACAGTGTTCTGTAAATGAAACAATTTGAAATTGGATAGGAAAAGAATTCCAAAATAATATTTGAAGGAATCAGCTAGTAAAGAAGATAAACAGCACTTTGGTTTCTGTTACGAACTTCCCTAACCCGATTTTGTTACACAAGATGTTTAGGTTCTTTTTCGGTGAATGATGGTGCCCACTGAGAGGTTTGAGGTGCACGAGAATTCACTGCTCCCCAACAGTCTAACCCGCTAGATGATGTCAGATGCACGGCTGACACGTTACACATTATTAACATGCCTTAATTAGCGGTCAGGCCAGAAAACAGGTCATATCCGGTCAGTCTGAGGGAGTTGCAGCTTTCTGTCCTGTGGGGTGTGAAGACTTCTTCCTTGAATCAGCAGCAAGCAATATGCAGCCTTCCTAAGCCTCCTTCTGGATCCAGGACATTTTGGGGGTCGATCCTTGGGGGGCACCACCGTCCTTCAGAATGAAGGCGATAGGCTGCATGATTTTGTACCCTGTACATGCAAGGGTGAGGAGACACTCTGACCTATCTTAACAGTTTTATTGGAGTATCATTTACATACCATAAAATTCTACCTCTTGGATCTGTACCGTGCAGTTTGTTTTTTGTTTTTTTTTTTAAGTAAATTTAGAGTGTTGTACTGTCATTACCAAAATCTGGTGTGGAATATTTCCAAGACATCAAAAGGCCTCCTCGTGCTCCTTTCCCCTCAGTTCCCACCTCCACCCTCACCTCGGCCCCCGGATCATCCACTTTCTGTACTTTTTGATTTGCCTTTTCTGGAAATTTCATATGCATGGAGTCATACAGTGTGTGTTCTTTTGTGTCTATCTTCTTTTGTTTAAATGGTATTTTCTAGATTCATCTAGATTGTGGAGTGTATCTGGGGTTTGTTATACTTTATTGCTGAATACGATTTCGTTGTGTAGATAGCCACATTAATTTAATTTAATTAGTTTAATTAATTTATTTTTTGAGAGAGAGAGAATGCACATGAGCTGGGGAAGGGGCATAGGGAAAGGGAGAAAGAGAATCTTAAGCAGGCTTTATGCTTAGCAAGGAGTTCAACACAAGGCTTTATCCCACAACCCTGGCATCATGATCTGAGCCAAAATCAAGAGTTGGACGCTCAACTGACGGAGCCACCCAGGCACCCCATAGCCACATTTTATTTTTTTAATTTTTTATTTAAAAACTTTTTTTTGGTATTTATTATTTTATTTTGAGAGACAGAGACAGAGAGTGAGTGGGGGAGGGGCAGAGAGAGAGGGAGACACAGAATCTGAAGCAGGTTCTAGGCTCTGAGCTGTCAGCACAGAGCCTGACGTGGGGCTTGAACCCACGAACAGCGAGATTGTGACCCAAGCTGAAGTCGGATGCTCAACCGACTGAGCCACCCAGGCTCCCCAGGCACCCGTCCCATAGCCACATTTTAAAAAATCCAGTCACCAGTTGATGAACATTTTGATTATTTCCATTTGGGGGCTATGAGGAATAATGCTATAAACATGTGCAGTCAAGTCCTCCTATAGCCATGTTTCATTTCTCCTGAGTGAAATTGCCAGGAATAGAATATAGGTCATACAGGAGGTTTATGTTAACTTTTTAAAAGAGACTGTGAGATTATTTTCCAATGTGGCTGCACCGTTTTTACCTTCCTGCCAGTAGTGTATGAAAATCCCAGCCCCCCACATCTTCACCAACACTACACATCGTCTGTCTTTCTGATTGTAGACATGTTCGTGACTGTGAAGTGGCATCTTGTGGTTTAACTTGCATTTCCTAATGATTAATGACACTGAGCATATTTCATGTGCTTACTAGCTATTCATTTACCTTCTGTGGTGAAATATCTATTCCAATATTTTGCCCAGTTTTCATAGGTTATTTAAGTCTTTGGAGTATCGAGTTATAAAAGTTCTTTATATTTTCTGGATACAAGTCTTTTATCAGAAATGTGATTTGAAAGTATGCTTTCTCAGCTTATGACTTGTCTTCCATTTTTCTTTTCTTTCTTTTAAATATTTTATTTTCTTTTTTAACATTTACTTATTTTTGAGAGATAGAGAAAGACAGAGCAGGGAAGGGGAAGAGAAAGAGGGAGACATAGAATCTGAGCTCTGAGCTGTCAGCACAGAGCCCCCCGTGGGACTTGAACTCACATACTGCGAGATCATGACCTGAGCTGAAGTTGGAGGCCTAACCGACACAGCCACCCAGCTGCCCTAATGTTATTTTTAAGTCATGTCTTCCCTCAACATGGGGCCCAAAGTTACAGTGCTGAGCTTGAGTCGCGTGCTCTACTGAGTCGACCAGGTGCCCCTAGATTTTCTTTTTATTTTATTTTCAAGTGAGTTAACATACGGTGTAGTCTTGGCTTTGAAGGTAGAACACTCAGTGCTCATTCCAACAAATGCACTCCTTAATGCCCATCACCCATTTAACCCAGCCCCTAGATTTTCATAATTGTGTGTTTTGAATCACCAAAGATTTTTAAAAATTTTATTTTAGATCCATTTTATCATTGTTTTCTCTTATGGATTGTTCTTTTGGTGTCATATTTAAGAATTCTTTTGCCCAATCCAAGGTCACAAAAATTTTCTCCTCTGTTTTCTTCTAGAAGTTTTAATGTTTAGCTCTTACATTTAGATCTGTGAACCATTTTGAGTTAACTTTTATGTACAGTGAGGAGTCAGGATCTAAATTCGGTTTTTGCATATGGATATACAGTAGTCCCAAACATTTGTTGAAAAGACAAAATTGCCTTGGCATTTTGCCAAAAGTCAATTTGCCATAAATATGAGTGTATATTCCCAGAATCTATTTTGTTCTGTTGATTCATATGTATTTTTTCATGCTAACACCCGGCTGTCTGGATTCCTTTCCTTTTATAGTAAATTTTGAAATCTGTAGTGTAAGACATTCAATTTTGTTTACTTTTTCTGAATTGCTTTGACAGTTTCAGGTCCTTTGCATTTCCATTAGTAACAGCTTGTCGATTTCTACAACCGATGCCAAGTGAGATTTTGATAGGAAGTGGATTGAATCTAAAGATGAATTGGGGGAGCATTGCTGTCTGGTAGTATTGGGTCATCCTATCTCTGAATGAAAACATCTCTTCAGGGGTGCCTGGGTAGCTCAGTTGGTTAAGCATCCAACTCTTGATCTCAGCCCAGGTCTTGATAGCAGTTTAGGTCTTGCATTGGGCTCCACCATGGGCATGAAGTTTACTTAAAAATGGCAGGTGGGGGACCACCTCTTTGTTCATTTAAGTCTTCTTTAATTTCTCTCAGAACTGTTTGGTAGGTTTTCAGTGTGTTGGTCTTAAATTTCTTTTGTTAAATTCTTTTCTTAAGTATTTTCTTCTTTGTGAGTATAAAGAAGCTGGGACGTACGGAGAGCTGATCAAGTCCTCCTTTGCGCTCCTGTTTCCAGGACATTCCTGGTAGGTGTGTGGCTGGTCAGCTCGATGGAGCTTGCACTCCTGGGACTGTCGTCTTGGGCCAGCAAAACCGCAAGGAATCCCCATTCATTTATAGGTTTTCTATTGAATTTACTACTTTTATGACAGCATCATTGTGTTTCCACTCTCTGTTCTGAATGGGGCCACCGTCAGTCCCCAGCAGTGGAGCTGCTGCTGCCCAGGCCTGTGCTGGGCCGTAACCTTTCGTGGAGGAGGAGCTGGGTGAGGGTGCGGCAGCCCCGGCAGAGGACTGATCTTCCCCGCCCGTCTTTTGTGAAACCCTGGCAGCTTTCTGTAAAAGGCAGTTCCTCAATTTGTTATTGGTCTTTGCTTGATTTTGGAGTCCTAAAATAGCTGTTTTTAAACATTTTGTCCAATTACATATTTTTTTTTCAGGGGAGGATTTGTCAACCCCTTTATTGTGCCATTGCCAGACGTCTCTCTTAAGATATTTTAACTTCTATAGATACCTTGACCACCATGAATTTCTCTAGTGAGAGTCCATTTCTTTCTTACTTGCTTGTTTTCGTGTGTGTGTGTGTGTGTGTGTGTGTGTAGGTTTAGAGAGAGAGGGAGAGCGTGCATATGCATAAGCAGGGGAAGGGAGAGGGGCAAAGAGAGAGAGAATCTCAGGTGAGCTCCACATGGAGTGTGCCTTCCCACGCCCCTGGGATCATGACCTGAACCGAATTCAAGAGTCGGACATTCAACTGACTGAGCAACCCAGGTGCTCCGAGTGTCCATTTCTATTACCTTTCTTGTCATTAGCAACCAACTAGTTTTCTGTCCATTTCTGATACACTTCTTGCTAATTAGCAAAATGCTGGTGTTGATGGAGACAGATAACAGAACACTAGGATGGGCTCCTCTAGAATACGAGCAGTCTCCCTGACTGGAGTACCAGCTGACTATCCCCCGGACACCTCACCAACTTTAACACTGGCTGCATCTGGGTAGCTTAACCTACGACACACACACATACACATCTCACAGTCTTTATACTGAAGTTCCTTAAAGTAAATTTCAGGTATTATACCTGTTATCATTTATACTTAAGTAGAAGTTCATTGTGAGTCACACCTCAGTTCACATCCCCAGTTTGGCTAATTGTCAGCACAGGCCAGTGAAAGGGAACTCTGGGAAATGCAGTCCCCACGAGGAAAGGAATACCGCATTTAAAGAAGTGCCGTATTGGCAGCCTGGGGGCATGGTCCCAGAAGTTGGAAGAAGGGCTGGCATTCTCCTGTAAACAAATGAGGCCCCTAACGTTGCCAACTCCTTCAGGGTGAGAGCCAGACGCATGGGGGAAGCACAGAGGGAGGTCTGTGCCAAGGTGCTGGAAGGGCAGGGAAGGGGCGGGGAAGGGGAGGGCCAAGGAAAGGGAGAACTGTCTTTGTGGACCCTGAAACTTGAGCTTGAATCAAGAGACTTAGAATGGGAAACCTGTAAGCCACACCGGAGAGCAAAGATGGGCCATTTGGTTTTTACTCGTTTGTTCTAAAAGAAAATACACTATAGAAGATGTATATTAATATGCTTTCTTTGAGAGTAATATATTAACCCAGAGTCTCAGTTCTGATTTCCTCACAACTAAATAAAGTAAATTTTATGGAAATAAACTAAATTTTCCTGGCCTGTATTAGCATGATAAAATATAATATAGAGAAGAAGTTAACAAATAAAGGGTTATTATGAGGGACCTGGGGGACTCAGTCGGTTAAGCATCTGACTCCTCATATCGTCTTGGGCCGTGTGATCTTGCGGTTTGTGAGATCGAACCCCATGTCAGACTCTGCATTGAGCATGGAGCCTGCTTGGGATCCTCTTTCTCCTTCTCTCTTTGCCCCTCCCCGGCTCATGCACACACACACTCTCTCTCTCAAACTAAAGAAACTTTTTTCAGAAAAGGGTACTGCTGTAGTGAACCATGATGAACTGTGTCTCCATGACCTTCCCTACTTATCTCCAGTTCAGTGTACTTTAAGTTGTTTCTTTTTCCTTCAAGATAGCTTTATGGGAAAGTACACTGCTTCCCCTTTTCCCCATGAAAATGCTCCTGGGCCGTTTTGAGCTTTACGTGGGAAATCAGTTCCTACCTAAGGTGCTCTAGGACAACCAGCCGAGAGCCACCGAGTTACCATGACAGAGGGAGAATGGGATCTGTAGGAGGATGGAGGCCAAAGGAAGATAGGGCGTGAGGAAGAGAGAAAGGTCAGTTTTGACAGAAGCTCGTGCAAGGTCAAGTAAACTGAAGGTGAATTGCAGATAGGGCTGGGCAACTTGGAAGTTGATGCCCTTGAGAGGGCATTTTTAGTGACTTACAGGAACAGAATCCCAGTTGAAGGTAAGTGAAGAGCAGATTTGAGGCAAAGAACTAGAGAGACGGTGAATGAAATTCTTATATACATCCTTGACTTAGTAATAGCTTTTTGAAAAAAGGAAAAAAAGAGAAACAACTGCATTAAATGTATACATCTGTTGAAAGAGGTAGCCTGATTTCAGAAACAAACAATGGTACTGGACCTGAGAAAATACAAGATTATCAATCCCAGTGAGAATGCTACCAAGATCACAAAAGTCTGTGTGTACTTTTGATTGGAGTGTTTACTTTAGTTGTTAAATGTATTTGTCTACGGTTGGTCTCTAAGGTGGGAGATATCTCCGAATGATTTCTTTGTTTGTAAGATGTCCCGGTCGGAATGTACTGGAAAAAAAATGAGCTGTAATCTGGTGGATCCAGCCACTTTGGGGTCATCGGACTGGTGTTCAGTTACAGGTGGTGACTTTGAAAGGCAGATGATTTCATCGAGGGTACATGGACACTTGTGGGGACAATCCTCGATGGGCACTGCTGCTGGGCCCGTGAAGAGCTAGTGCAAATTGAAAATCGGGGGCTCTTTGTTTAAATTATAAAAACATGGGATAGTGTCAGCAGAGCATTAAACTGAAGGCACTGGTCACGCACCCTGGAAGTGTGAAGGGCACATTCCTCAACAGGCTTACCAGAGTTTTAAAGCAGAAGCAAGGAAACTGTATCACAGAGCACAGCAGTGGCAGAAAAAGGAGAAAGAAACAATTAAGACCTTGAAGGGTTTGTAAAAAAGTTGATGGTTTTTGGAAGATTTGGCTGGTTAGAAAATGTTGAATTAATTGACGTTTATAGGTATTTAAACAAATGCTTTAAACAGTGCACACATTATACATGATATAAGGAAAATATAATATGATTGCATTTGAATTCAACAGACTGGCAATATTGAAGTTGAAGGCCATACGTGCTTTTTGACTTTCCTGTCAGTTAGTTCACCCTGTAAGGATCTGGAAAGGGGGGAGGCGGCAGTAGTGCCTTTCTGGGGCAGCGAGAAGGAAACGAAATGTTCAAACTATGTGTGTTTGTGTTGAGAACATTTTGTGTTTTGCCTAAATGTAATAATGTTTTCAACAAGTAGCATATTTAAGTTGCTGCCCTTGGCAGCCATAGAGAAAGACACTTCCTGATGAATGAATCCTAGTTTTTGTCTTTGCAACTGAACTTTTAGGCTGAATCAAAAGCCACAGTGTGTGTCATCGAATATAAGCATTAAACAAGCCTTTGTGAGAGGAGTGGGCGGATCCTGATAAGGTGCTGTTTTCTACAGAAGATATTTGTGCCCAGCTGGTTCATTCTGCTTATTTATCTTACAGTGAAAACCTCTGTCTTTGTCAAGGACACCTTGAGTCCATTGCTATGGAAATGGAACTCAGCAAAACCCTGAGAAGGCCTTTAGCTCACCACCCCCTCTGGTTTTTCTGAGATTAAACTTCTCTTCATCTTCCCACGTGAGACAAAAAAAGTCAACTGTGTTAAATGCCAAACTCCCAGGAGTTTGGATTTGACTTTTCCCTCACTGATTATGTGGGGTCTTTCTTTCTTTCTCTCCTTCTCCCCGCTCCTCCCCCTCTTTTTCCCCACTGAGCTGGAAAGGGCCTTGGAATCTCTAGAATATCTTAAAGCTTTTCTTTTACTAACAGCCATCAATGATTAAATTGGTGTAGTCCAAAAAACAAGTATTTGCTTTTGAAGGAGGGGGAGCTGTGGGCCGGGAGCCGTTCTCTCTTGGTGCCCTGCTTCTGTCTTGAGCTCACAGGGCTCCCAGCCTAGATCAGACCCCAAGTTGTCTTCATTGAAAAATGCTCCCAAGTGTGAGATTTTTGAGAGAATAAAATAACTGATCACTTTTGAATAATTCGCATTGGAACAAAAGCCCCGCTTAACACTAAGCAAGCAAGACTTTTGCGCATTTCAACATTAGCCTTGATAGTATATTATTTCAACGTTCTGAGAATAATGGGATTCGATATACAAAACAAGTTCACTTCCTAGTGATTAAAATGATTTTTTTATTTAGGATACATAACTTGAAATAGGGTTTCTGTAAATGGTGTGCTCCTGTTATGGTAACACAGTTGCAGGCTTCCTAGGGGAAAGGAACAGAAGAGGAAGGAATCGGTGTTGTAAGGAGCCTCTGTCAGTTGCTGATCAGTCACAAGTAAAAGGGGCTAAACAGTTTCGCTTATGCTTATTTTTCAAATACACCTAATTTATAACCTGCAGGGATGTTTGTGTTGTTTTCCAGAAAAAGACGTTTAAGGTGAGATGCATTTTGCCACAACTTGTAAGCAGCCCCCTTGAATGTATTTTAGGGGTTGGGGATGTGCCACTGTAAGTAATTTCAACTTAAACCCTCCTCTGTCTTTCCCCCTCTCTTTCACAAAGGCCCACAGTCCTCAGGATTCATAGAGAATGTGTCCCTGAAAATAAGGTCCAATGCCAAATGCAAGAAATCATGCGATAACTTGAGGGTGAATGGAGGAGGAGGGAGGAAATAACGATGTCATGAAAGTTTGTGTTAATTTCCTCAAGGTATCTCATCTCTTGGCCCAGGCGGCCTGGGTGACGTTAAAGGCTCATTTTCTACTCAGTGCCCCAGAGCTGGAGGTGGGCGCCCTGCCAGGCCCACCTGGTCAGGACACTTGGGACTTTACCGGAGCAGGACATTAACTCCTGGCGTGGCCGGGGCCCTTCTTACTCACCTTCATGACCCACCTGGATCAGAAGGTCAGGGACCTCCTGGCTGCCTCTGTCCAAAGATAAACCAGATTTGGGGAAGAGGAGGTGGGGACAGGAGACTAAGAGTCACCTATGCCATCAGCCCCTGGCTCACGACACTTTAGTAAGAGCACTTTCCCTTCCTGGCTTCTTGGCCTTTTGGTACCAATGATCCCCCTTGGTAAAGCTGACAGGCCTATCCTTAGCATGTTTTTAAGTGCATATAAAACACATCACAAAGAAAGCTAAATATATTAAAATATAGTGCTGCCTTTAAGAGTTAGCATAACCACTCTTCATTTTTTGTGTAACTGGTCAGATGTCACCTCCTCAGAGACGTCTTCCCCTAGGACCTCCTAGGACAGTGAGAGAAGATTGTGATTCACAAATATGCATTGAACTTACAGGGATTTATAACCATGCCGTGTTGCAAAGGCAGCATCAGGAGGAACAATAAGCAAAGAAGAAGGGAGGAGGCAGGGAGGAGGGAAGGGGGTCAAGTGTGAACAGAGGGAGCCGTCCTGCTCAGCCTTCCGTGTGGTGAGTCCCTTGCCTGGAGAATCTGGGTTTCCTCCACGTGTCTTTCATAATGCACATGACTCTGGGCTGAGTGTGTCTCCTCTGTTTAAAGGTAGATACTTCTCATACTCAGTGGCCCTTAAAGGCAAACCTACTACTTCATCTGAAATCAAACCAGAGAAACAGAGACTCAAATACATGAAATATAACCACATACGTCTAACTATAGTTGAGGAAATTGACATTAGTGGTATCCACTTATAATATGCAAATAACAAGAGTAACTCTTTATTGAGCTCTTACTACATTATATTTTACCCATCGTCTGATTTAATGCTCACAGAAGTTCCTAGGCAGTTTTCTTCTCATTGCACAAATAAGGAGACTGAGGAGTAGAGCCACTTACCCATGGCCACACAGCTGGCAAACTTGTAATTCACAGCCATGGTACGATGGCTCAGAAGCCCATGTCCTTCCTCCTGCCCCAGGCAGCGCCTTTCATAAGTCGTGGTAATTGTAATAGACTTTACATTCTAATAGAATTGATAGAAAATACATGATTGGAGTGGACATTTCCATTTTAAGCCTGAACATGTACAGGTTCGACATTAAACCTGCCGTGTTAAATAGAACTTATCGTCTTGGAAGAATTCCACATGATGTAGGTTTATACCCTGGGGAGAAGGCAAGAGACAAGGAAGTGCTGTTGCCGTTCTCATAGATCAGAAGCAAAACCAGCCTCTCAGAGTTTTCTGGCTTATGATCAGGATTGTATGAAGCATCATTTGTTTCTCTCCTTCTTCTCTTGAGAGTCAGAAGCTCTGGGGAGTGACTCCCAAAGGAGCAAAAGAAAGAGGAAATGAAGGAAGGAAGGATAGAAGGTAGGAAGGAAAGAAAGAAGGAAGGAAGGAAAGAAGTAAGAGAAAGAAAGAAAAAGGAAGGAGAAGGGAAGGGAAAGAAGGAAAGAAAGGGACAGAAAAAGAGAGAAAGAAATAGAAGGCCAGTTTATATTTCTTTTGAGTTATTTTATAAAATTATTTTTAACATTTATTTATTTTTTGAGAGACAGAGTGAGGCAGAATGTGAGCAGGGAGAGAGGCAGAGAGAAAAGGAGACACAGAATCTGAAGCAGGCTTTAGGCTCTGAGCTGTCAGCACAGAGCCTGACATGGGGCTGGAACCCACGAACCATGGGATCATAATCTGAATCCAAGTTGGATGCTTAATTGACTGAGCCACTGAGGTGCCCCTCTCTTTTTTTTATACAAAATGATAAAAGAATTACCAAATTACTTCTCTTTGCCTTTCTGTACATGAATGGAGAGTGGTGGTCAAATTTACTTGCTAATCTATTAAGGTAAAATTCCAGAATTTGAATAACGTAGAGAAAAGGGCTCATAAAAGTACTCATTGAAGAATTTGGAATGCCTGGGTGGCTCAGTCTATCGAGGGTCTGACTCTTGGTTTCGGCTCAGGTCATGATCTCACGGATCATGTGACAGAGAACCACATTGGGCTCTGTGCTGACAGCACAAAACCTGCTTGGGATTCTCTCTCTCCACCCCTCCCCCGCTTGCACTCTATCTCTCCCCCTCTCAAAAATAAATAAATAAGCTTAAAAAATAGTTGAATAAATCGAGGCTCTGAGAGGCTGATTTGCCTGAAGACATGTAGTTAGTGGTGGAACCGGAAGAGTCTAGGTTTAGGCCCCTGGTTCTGTGCACTTAGTAGTAATCCAGGAGTGAGAGCGCGTTCCTTCATTCATTTATTTATTCTTTCATTCAGGCTTTATTGCACATTCACATGAGCTCGAGGCAAACTTAGGGCAAGTAGGATATGGTTCTGCCCCAAAGTAACCCACGGATTGATCAGAGTTGTTTTTATTTCCCAGAGAAGGATAGTGAAGGGAGAAAAATGGAAGGGAGCGGGGAACTGGTATAAATGCTAGGTGCAGATGGGGTATGCTGATTAAGGACAAGACATTTAATTATTTTTCAGAAATTTTTTTAACATGTATGTATTTTTGAGAGAGAGAGAGACAGAGAATGAGCACGGGAGGGGCAGAGAGAGAAAGTGAGACACAGAATCTGAAGCAGGCTCCAGGCTGCTAGCTAGCTGTCAGCACAGAGCCCGACGCGGGGCTCGAACCCACAAACCGTGTGATCATGACCTGAGCTGAAGTCGGATGCCTAACCGACTGAGCCACCCAGGTGCCCCATGAAGAACATTTATATTAGTCTGGGATTCCGGAAAGATCAGGGCTGAGCTTGAAAGATGAGTAGGGCATGAAGGGTTATATGAAATGTGCAAAAGGAAGGAAAATGAAACTGATTTGAAGACTAACAAGAGGAGCTGTGAAAGGATTTTAGACCTGCCTTTGCCTGAGTACACACTCTCCTGCATCTGCCTGGATTATCCGTAACTTCTTCTTTGTTCTAGAGTCTCTCCTTTAATCCAGTTTAAAATATTGCTGTATTTTAAATATTATTCTTACTAGAATCTGTCTCTCCCTTCTGATTGTGAGAGCCCAAGGGTTAGGAACAGCCCAGCTCAGGCATCCTCGTGTCTCCGGGGTGCCTGGCATAGTGCTTTGATCCTAAAGGTTCTCACCGAAAGCTTATTGAATTTAATCAGACATCCTCACCTGCTTCTTCGGACTCATGTGAATACATTACCAAAAATGAAATCATGCATCTTCCCCAAATTCAAGTCATTAGAATGCTTTAAGACTATTAACCCGGAATATTACGTTATTAGAACACCTTGATATTATTATCCTAGAATAGTATTAAATCCTTCTGGAGTTTTTCTCTGAATAATGCCACTCGTAGTTGTTAGAGGTGCTGTTCGTATTGTCCAACCAGGCAACTACCAGGACTCAAAGAGAGTGCTGGCAAACAGGGTAGTTTCCTTTTCTTTCTTTCTTTCTTTTTTTTTTTTGATTTTTAAAAAATACTTATTTTTGAGACACAGACAGAGAGAGATAGAGTGCAAACAGGGGAGGGGCAGAGAGAGATGGAGACAGAATCTGAAGCAGGCTTCAGGCTTTGAGCTGTCAGCGCTGAGCCCAACGTGGGCCTTGAACCCACGAACCGCAAGATCATGACCTGAGCCCAAGTGGGACCCTTAACCAACTGAGTCACCCAGGTGCCCTAGAGTAGTTTATTTCTGATACTAGCCTTTTCAAATCAATTTATAGGTATTTAGTTGGGTAAATGGGTGAGGTTAGGGTAAATGGAGAACAAACTGCATCTGAATGTTTTATTTTTTAAATCACAAATTCCTCAGTTCAGAAACTTACATTCCTATTTTTCCAAACTTGTCCATGATTGAATAAGTAATGTTGATTATTTTTTCAAAATAAAAACTCCTGACAGCAGAAGCGACTTTGATTATTCAACCCCATAAAATTTTTGTAATTTTTAATTCCATTCTGGGGAATAAAATGATCTGAAATTATTGCCCCAGACTCCTTAACTAAGAATTGCAGATGATTTTCTTTTCAGACTACCATATTGATTTTGAATATGAATTGGTATAACGTCGTATACTAACATTTTGTAGATCTCAAAACTGTTTTTTTTTTTTCCCCAAAACAGAGAACAAACCTCCGTAGAAAAATTCATGCTTCTCCTATACACACGTGCAGTAAGGCCCTCAACTATCGAGCCTGAACCATTTGAGAAATCTTGATGAAAAAGATGTTGCAGTTAGCTTCAGGGCTAATTGACATTGTAGATACTCCAGTTTCAAGGCAGCAGAAATATTTCCTGCTGAGAAAAACATCTAGAAACCTCTAATGATGAATTATTAAGCTATCTGGAAGTCTCTCAGATGAAAACTTGGGTAATTATATATAATAGCATTGTTGCCTACCAGCTTTGTGGCATTTTGTTTTGTGTTGTTTTGTTTTGTTTAACCTCATATTAATAAGAGAATTTCCACTAGATTGGTGAGGTCCTAACATACATTTTATGAAGGCCAAATGTACTCAGGCTGTGAAGAAAGGGAATTAAAAAAAAAAACAACTACTAGTGAATGAGAAGGAATTTATTTCATGCTCAGTGGAGTTTGGCTCTATAAAGTCTTTAGCTACTGGCTAAATACATGCATGGAGAGCTGATTCCATTGTGTGTCCCACTGAGTGAGGGGAAAATACACATTAGTATTACAGAAACACTAAATCATGTCTTTCAACAAAAATATGTAGTCTAATTTACTAAGTGCACGACTAGGGAAGGGGAAACTGTGTCCCACGTGTATCCTGCTGCAGCCCCCATTCTGCCTTTGCTTTTTATACATAAAAATCAAACATTTGCTCTTGCTAGATTCTTGATCCCGATGCCCTTTCTCACTCTTTGATTTGCTATCCCTCCTCCAACTTGAAGCTCAGGTAGTTTCCCTTTACTGAGATATTTCAGTGGTCTTTGAAATGATTCAGCAACCTGAGGTGGTTTAAAAAAATTATTATTATTATTTAAAATTTTTTTAATGTTTTATTTATTTTTGATACAGAGAGAGACAGAGCATAAGAGGGGGAGGGTCAGAGAGAGAAGGAGACACAGAACCGGAAGCAGGCTCCAGGCTCTGAGCTAGCTGTCAGCACAGAGCCTGACACAGGGCTCGAACCCACGAACGTCAGATCTGACCTGAGCCGAAGTCGGAGGCTTAACCGACTGAGCCACCCAGGCGCCCCTATTATTATTATTTTTAAGTAGGCTCTACACTCAGCATGAAAACCACCATGGGGCCTGAACCCACGACGCTGAGATCAGGACCTGAGCCGAGATCAAGAGTCAGGATGCTTGACCAACAGAACCACTCAGGTGCCCCTTAAAAAATTATTTTTAACACATGCTTTTTCTAGTGTGTATTACTACCTTTTTTCCATCTTCTAGCAGATATGGTCATGTGCAACAGGGAACAATAATTATTTTATAACTGTAAAGTAAGACTAAATGTATTCATGTAAGGAATAATGTTTAGTAAATAGGATTTTTTCAAACACCAGTTTATCTGAGAAGAAAGATTTAGTTTTAGTGAAGGACAGCCAAGATGTTTTTATGACATTAGCTATTTAAAGGTTTTCTACTTAGTCATGCTACTGAAGGAATTTATTTTTCTTTTTATTAAAAGTGTATGTATGATACCAGCAAGGTAAGAACATATAGAAGTTCTTTAAAGCCTATCTAGTAGAGGGGCGCCTGGGTGGCTCAGTCAGTTAAGCGTCCTACTCTTGACTTCAGCTCACATCATGATCTCACCATTTCCTGAGTTTGAGCCCCATATCTGGCTCTGTGCTCACAGCATGGAGCCTCCTTGGGATTTTCTCTCCCTCTCTACCTGCCCCTTCCTTGCTCAAGCTGTCTCTGTCTCTCTCACAAATAAATAAACATAAAAATTAAAGCTCATCTAGTACAAAAATCTACCTGATGCTGATTACTATAAATGAGGATATTATTCAACCAAATTATGTTAAGTTTATGTTCATGAGGTTTGAGCTTCTTTTCATCAGTGACTCGGGGCAGGGACTTCTGATTTCTGAGAGCATGTGCCCTCACCACTCTTAGCTGTCCCCACCCCCTCCATAACTCAAGGCTATTGAGGTCCTCCAGAGTGGGAGGGACCCCTGGGCAGGAAGCAGGAAGTTCTCTTGATGTGAAGCAACTAGAGGGGAAGGGTAAAGAAGTGGGAGCCCTTGTTAAGTTAACATGTGAAGGATTTGTTGATAGAGAACTGCACTGCTAAATCAGTTCTTATGACCTTGGTTTCTTTTTCTCGCTTGGCTAATCTGTGCAAAGGGAATGGATAGAGCTGATTGTACTGCAGATCTACTTGCATACATGCTATGTAGAGCCAGAAAAATATCATTTTAGCTATAGGCTTAAAACACCAAGGTTTAAAACCATATTGCATTTTATTCTTTTTTTAAGTGTCTGCTTGTTTGTTTGTTTGTTTATTTATTTATTTAGAGAGTGCAAGAGCAGGGGAGAGAGGCAGAGAGAGAGGGAGAGAGAATCTGAAGCAGGCTCCGTGTTCAGCATGGAGCCCAACTTGGGGCTCAGTCCCATGACCATGAGATCACGACCTGAGCCACAATCAAGAGTGGGACGCTTACCTGACTGAGCCACCCAGGTGCCCCAAACCATATTGTCTTCTCAATGATTGCCTCATAAGATACATTCACACTGGATGACTAGAGTGGTGTGGTCCTCAAGGTTGGAGAAAATTAGTACTTACTTCGGCACCAAACAATTAACTGTCAGCACCTCCTGCCATGTGAGGACCACATGCAAGAATGACATGTCACTTTAGGAACTCGATTGGTACATAAAATGTAGACACTACAGTAGTAGTGTCTAACTACTGGGAGATAAAAATAATACTTCAGGGAACTGTGTAATTACATGTAATGATTCATCTGTTTCTTCATAAAGCCTTTTTAATTAAAAAAGAATCCCTTTAAAGGAAGATGATAAAAATAACCAACTTTAAGTTCACGGGAAATATATATTAAATATTGTATATGATATAAGTGTGGGTTGTGTTCACAATTAGGAATCATGATCTAGAACACAGACTTTCAGTAACTATTTTCTATTGAGAGGCTAAGGGCCTCTTGACTTGAATGGGATCATTCTCCTGGGATAGAACACTATGAATAGGTAGTTAGTTCTGTTTTATGTGGCATTTAAAAAAATTTATCTTTAAGTTTATTTATTTATTTTTGAGAGAGAGAGAGAGAGAGAGGAGAGGCAGAGAGAGAGGGAGGCACAGAAATCAAAGCAGACTCCAGGCTGTGAGCTGTCAGCACAGAGCCTGATGTGGGGCTCGAACCCAAAAACTGTGAGATCAGGACCTGAGCTGAAGCTGGACGCTCAACCATCTGAGCCACCCAGGTGCCCCTGTGGCATCTATTTCTTAAACAGATGCATAGTAAGTTTTTTTTTCATGTAGTAACTCTTAAGAAAAAAACATTTGAATTTTGCAATTTCAATGATAAAATATCTATATTAGAAAATACCATTGAAAACATTAGGCAGTACCTAAACAATAAAAATTGAAGACATGAATTCCTTCTGTATTACTAAGATTATAATGTGCTTTTTCAGATTTCACTGAAAAGGAAACATTGTAGAGAAAACATTGACTCACTGTTCTTTACAAAGAAGATTATCTTCTGTGATCTTAGAAGATCAACCTCCAGCAAATTAGAAAAACCCTCCCTAGCTACCATCCCCTCATGCATTGCTATCTCTCTGTACGCAGTGTCCACTTAGGTAGAATGACTCTCCAGTGTCCTGCACACCATCGTTTCTAGATCTTTATGGAAACTTCACTGCTCTTATCTTCTTTTAACGAGATAAAGCCAACTTTCCAAAGACCCTAAAGGAATTCTGCTTCCCACAGTCATCCGAAAATTGTTTTCTGAATAGTTTGGACAAGTTGCTTAAAGATAAGAATCACCCAAGACAAAAAAGAGTGTACAAAGGCAAAGATTAACACTGAATTGAAGAGACTTTGAAAACCTGGATCATTGTGTTCTAATCTTTTATACACCAACAAAAATAGGCAGTAAAGAAAAAGGAGAAGGAGGGGAAAATCCTAGATGATTACAAGAAAGACCATGTAAATATGAGCAGAGGCAGTGGAAACAAAGCGGACAGAGAATGGATGCCCTTCTTTTAAGTGAAAGGTGTTTGAATTTCATTGGCAGACACATGCATCGGATCATTTCAAACTTGTCTTAAAACCTATATTCCCAACATTGTACTGTAAAGATTTTCAAACAGAGATATGGAAGGAATTTTATGATGACCATCTCTCCTCCTGCCTAGATCCTACAATGAACATTTTACTCTTACCACCTGTTTCCCATCTCTATCCATCAACCCGACTCTTTTTTGATGCATTTCAAAGTGAGTTTAGATATCAGTATGTTTTGGTCCTAAACTTTTTTTTTTGTAAGTTTTATTTATTTATTTTGAGAGAGACAGAGATACTGTGAATAGGGAAGGGGCAGAGAGCGAGGAAGAGAGAGAGAGGGAGAGAGAGAGAATCCCAAGCAGACTCCATGTAGCAGGCTCCACGTGGTCAGTGTGAAGAGCACAACTCAGGGCTAGAACTCACAAAACCATGAGATCATGATCTGAGTGGAAACCAACAGTTGGATGCTCAACCGACTGAGACACCCAAGCACTTCGATCCTAAACTTTTAAACATGTATGTCAATATCTGTTTGATTATTTTTTGTTTTAAGGTAAAGTGTACACACAGTGAACTACTCAAACCTACCCAAACTATAGACTTTGGATTCTATGATTTTTTATGACAGCTTATCTGTGTAATCAAAACCTTTATCTGGATGTAGAATGTAACATTACACCCCAAAGTTCCCTCCTGTTGCCCTCCAGTCGATCACTACCCCCTCCAACTGCCTGTTCTGATTGTTTCCTCATAGATGAATTTGCTTATCCTAGAATTTCATATAAATGAATCCACCATATATGGTGCTATGGTGCTCTGTGTAAGGCTTCCTTCGGTCAGCACACAGACTTAATAATTTCTTTATGGGGCACCTGGGTGGCTCAGTTGGTTAAGCGGCTGACTTCGGCTTAGGTCATGATCTCACAGTCCGTGGGTTTGAGCCCTGCATCGGGCTCTGTGCTGACAGCTCAGAGCTTGGAGCCTGCTTCAGATTCTGTGTCTCCCTTTCTCTCTGCCCCTCTGCCACTCACTCTCTGTCTCTCTGTCTCTCTCTCAAAATAAAATAAAGACATTAAAAATTATTTAAAAATCTCTTTATGATTCACCTACAAAGTGAGATGAAGTAATCCCATCCTTTTGATTTCAAGTGGCTGAGCTGACTTGGTGAATCCTGACTTTCAGGGCTGTTTCCTGCCATTCTCAATCTTGCTAGCAACGCACACATCAGCACCAACGCAACCTGCGGTGAGCAGGGGCCGGAGATGTCCTGCAAACTTGTGGAGCACGTGCCCGGTCGACCCGTGCGGAACGCACAGTGCCGGATCTGCGACGCCAACAGCGCCAACCCCAAAGGCAAGTGTGGCTCCTATTCGGAAGTGCCCTTGGGGACTGAGGACTGAGGGAAGGCTTCTGTTAGGAATCACGAACATGGTGTTCACCTTCACTCCATTCGTTCCACCAGCCTTGCTGTTGGGAAGTCAGAAACTTTAAAGAGCTGAGAGGAATGCCTCTATTTTTTCTTTTCGCAGAACGCCATCCAATATCACATGCAATTGATGGGACCAACAACTGGTGGCAAAGCCCCAGTATTCAGAACGGGAGAGAATATCACTGGGTCACAATCACTCTGGACTTAAGGCAGGTAGGTTGGGCCAGAAGCATCGAAGGATGTCTGTTGGTTGCTGAGTTGTGCTTTTTCAGTGCCCTTTCAGAAAGCCTGACTTGTGTCTGAACATGTTTACATTCTGGTGAGACTGTTTTCCATTGGGTGAATTCAAGTGATATATACAGAAGTTGTCCATTTCTTGTTGCATTTATCACTCCGCGGTATCTGTGAGAATATGTGTGACATTGTGTCCACTTGGTTTGGTGTTCTTTGAAGCTGGGTGAGAGGGCGGGGCCTGCTTGGCTGTTTGGGATACCATGTCAAGCTGTGTGCTATATGTCATCGGACACTCTGGGGGTGAGGGGATGGAACAGAGTTCCTTTTGAGGTTATTGGTTTGCTGTTGTCACCGTGCAAAGGTTTTGCAGATGGGTTGTACGTAGAAAATAAATCTAGGAATCCAAAGGGATAACAGGAGTCCTGTTGGCCATGCTCTGGCCCTGTCATGCTATCTGTGAGGCCAAGTAATGGATTGTCCTTACTTCTGTGAGCAAGCCTTCAGGACGCGATGGCCAAGGCAAGGTATAAATGGCTCTGGCCACGCCTGTATCCTCTTGCTTTGCTTCAAGACCACATAGGAAGATGGAGAAAAATACGATATGGGTCCTGGTTGTCCCGATAATTTCTGGGAAAGGGAAGGAAAAGGAAAGAAATCTGAGAGGAAGGAATGAGAAGAGAGATGGCAGGTATTTTGGGCTATTGGCAAAATCTCTCATCTGAGTTCTCCAGGAAAGCCATTGCATAGCATTCTTATTTATTTCTATTCAATTTCCTTTGCACTAGAGCTCATCAATATCATGTTAAATATAAGCTAAAAGAGACCAATCATTGAAATATGCACTGCAGGGCTGAAATAGGAATTGTAGAAATTTAATGGTGAATAGTTATAAATCTTTGAACAAATCTTAGTTCTGGTTTTTTTTTTTTAAATGTTTGTTTATTTTAAATAGAGAGAAAGGGAGTGCAGCCATGCATGAGTAGGGGAAGGACAGAGGAAGAGGAAGGAAAGAATCCTAAGCAGGGTCTGTGCTGTCAGTGCCGAGCCCAATGCGGGGCTCGATCTCACTACCGTGAGATGATGACCTGAGCTGAAATCAAGAGTCAGCCATTCAACTGACTGAGCCAACCAGGCACCCCAACTAAGTGATAGTTTTTAAAATATGCAGGATTTTACGTAGAAGACCAGGCAATACGGTGTATATTCACGTGCAAAGAACTTTTGAATTCTAATAATAACAGTAAATAAAGAAGCAAAATGCGAGGGTCGGGAGATTTTTCCCCATGTTTAGGTTCATAGTTTTTATTTAAGTAAAATAACACTTTCAGTTGTTTTCAGCAGTATATCTTGAGTTATTATGCCATGTCTTAATGACATAATATTTGTAAATTCCCCTAAAACAAAAGAGAAAATAAGCCCCCCTTTTGACTTGGCCTGTGTTTATTTCAATGGTGAGAATGTTTCTGCAGGAGATCTTGGTTTTCCCATCACCTTTTCAGCTTATTTTCTTTTTTCAAGGGGAAAATCACAGCCATTCGCACTATCAGAAATGTGATAGTATATGGGTTTAGAGGCAAACTAATAGCTGGGCATTTTACATATAGTTTTCAGATCCATGTTAGACTGTCACTTATGCGGTGTGTCATGTTTGATTTCACTCTGACGGGAACTCTTTTGCTTCAGGTTGAGCTGAGTTGGCTTGAGCAATTCCAGCGGCACGTCAGTGTTAGGTCTTTAAGGCATATTTCAAAAATAGGCATGTTTACATAGTTATAGACCCCTAGGTAATTTCTACTGCTTTTTATATACATTGCCAAATTAAGATTACTTAAACTAATCCGTACTCAGAAGTGTCTTTACCTTTTTTATACAGTGTAACATGTTTGTGGTGCTCTTGGTTTTTTAAAAAGTGCATTATGCAAATCTCTCTCAGATTTATTTATTTATTGAGCCTTTTTCTTATGGACATTTTTTAGTATGTAGAAAGCATATTACTGTACACATGCATATACCCACCCCTGAGATTCAGAGTTTGTTAAACATTTTGCAATGTTGACTTCAGCTTCCCAAGCAGTTTCCAGGTGAACGGCAGTCATTATGATATTGTACCGATACAGTATTTTCTGTGTCTTCAAAAACTAAAGAGATTTGTCCTGAATCGGCACCATGCCAGTAGCAGCCCTGACAAAATTAAGAGCAATCTCCTAACAACTATTTCACCATCTCTATCAAACTTTCCCAGTGTATCCACCAAGGTCTTCTTGCACCTTTTTTTCTTTTCAAACCAGACTCCATTAAAACCACTCATCACATTTGATGGGTAGACTTCTTAAATCTCTTCTAATCTGAATTGCTCTCCACTCTTTTAATTTTTAATTTAGTTTTTTAATGTTTATTTATTTTTGAGAGAAAGAGAGTACAGGCTGGGGTCAGGCAGACAGAGAGGGAGACAGAGGATCTGAAGCAGGCTCCAATCTGTCAGTGCAGAGCCCGATGCAGGGCTTGAACTCATGAGCAGCCAGATCATGACCTGAGTGGAGGAAGGGAAGGAAGGAAGGAGGGAAGGCAGGAAGGAAAGAAGGAAGAAAGAAAAGGAAAGCTTAGGAGTTACTTTAGCAAATGTTAATACTAACATGTATTGAGCAGTCTACGTAACAGACTACTTCCTGCTCACTGTCAAGTGACTCAGAAGCTTGCTCCTTAGCACTACACTCCAAATTGAGTCAGGGATGTTTTGTGACAATTTAAAATTTTAAGAAGTCATTCTGAGTGAGAGAACTAGCACGTGCATTGGATGGATATTTTTATATTTAAAATTTTTTTTCAATGTTTATTATTTATTTTTGAGAAAGAGAAGAGAGATAGAGATAGAGAGAGACAGAGAGGGAGCACAAGCAGGGGAGGGGCAGAAAGAGAGAGGGAGACATAGAATCTGAAGCAGGCTCCAGCCTCTGAACTGTCATCACAGAGCCTGATGCGGGACTCGAACTATGAACCGTGAGGTCATGACCTGAGCTGAAGCCGAATGCTTAACCAACTGAGCCACCTAGGCGACCCATTTGATGGATCTTGATAGTAGTCATTGTCAACATTTTTTAAGGCCCTGCCAATTCAATTGAAATGTATTCCTTATGGTAGAGTTTCTCAGTAGAAGAACCCAAGGATTTCCGGTTTGAGACACACTACTTTCAAAGTTAAAACACCAGGCAGAATCTTTCATCATCAGGGCAATTTGAAAATCAAAACCGCAGTGTGATACCACTTCACACCCACTGACATGAGCATTACCAAAAATACAACAGAAAATAACAAGGGTTGGTGAGGGTGTGAAGAAATTGAAATCGTGGTGCGTTGCTGAGGGGAATGTAAAATGATACAGTGTGGTGGAAAACAGTGTGGCCGTTCCTCCAAGAGTTACACAGAGAATCTGCACATGCTCCAGAAATTCTGCTTCTAGGTATATCCCCAAAGGAACAGAAAGCAGAAATTTCAAGGAGATATTTGCACACCCATGTTCATAGCAACATTATTCATAGTAGCCAGAAAGTGGATGTAACCTCAGTGCCTGTCCATAACTGAATGAATGAATGTAGTGTGGCACATAAATAGAATGGAATATAATTCTGCTTTCAAAAGAAAGCAAATTCTGATACATGCAACAACATGGATGAATGTTGAAGACATGCTCAGTGAAATAAACCAAGCACAGAAGGACAAATGTGCATGACTCTACTCCTATGTAGCACCTAGAACGGTTCTATCTATAGAGAGAGAAAGTGGAATGACAGCTGCCAGGGCAGAGGGGAGGAGGGACTGCAGACTTAGTGTTTCATGGGTGCAGAGTTTCAGTTTGGGAAGATGGAAACGTTCTCAAGGTGCATAGTGGAGATGGTTGCACAACAAATTGAATATACTTCATGCCGATGGACCACCCGCTTAAAATGCTACCATGGTCCTTTTTTACGTTATGTATATTTTGCCACAATTTGTAAAAATTGGTATACTATGAATTATATGCTATTTTGTATAGTCCAGATCCATCTAATCAGGAAATCAGAAACCACATCCGTTATTTATAGGGTTGAATTGAGCAGAGGACCAGGTTAAATAGTGCTGGAGGCCGGGGAGAGAATACCAGGGGAACTAAGGGATGCAAATGGCTGAAGGGGAGCCAGGGGAGGTGGCTGGGTCATCTGCACTTATAGGCTTGGGGGAGGATTCCTTCCAGCCTTCCAGCCTCCCGCTATTGCTGCACGCAAAGCCCCCCAACACAGAGTCCATGAAAGTGGATTTGCAGTTGCTTTTCAACCAGCACATTGCTAGGTGACCACTCGTGCCATTGCAATCGTATAAACACAGAGATGCAGCCTCAAATCCTGGAACAGAAGTTGCATTGTGGTTGGCCAGATCCGAGTATAGGTTTTTAGATCAGCTTTGGAATGAAAATACAAAAGTTGGAATTTTCGTGGACAAACCACGGAGTGCCTTCTGATACACTGACGGATTAGGTGTGTCCTTAGATCCCAGCTTAGAGATCATACAGGGGACACGTTGGTACTGTGACTTTAAGAAGGAGAGGGGTGGAGGAAAAGGGGGGCAGCTCTGTTTATTTATGTATGTATTGTTACTTCTTGGCTGGTGAAGTGGAGATGTGTACAGTGTAGTTGGGCAGTACGCTTCCATAATTTACAAAGGAGAAGGTCACAGCATTGAGAATGAAGGATTGTTCCTAGTCAAGCACCTGACGGTCTCCACACACTAAATAAATGTGAGCTACCTTTCTTTCTGTCATATTTATAGCTTACAAGTGACTTTGAAGTCCCAAAGATCTTTAGATATCACCAAAGAAAAGGTTAACCATGAACTTGATATAAGTTTTTTTTACATTTATCTATTTATTGAGAGATGGAGTGAGACAGAGCATGAGCAGGTAAGGTCAGAGAGAGAAGACCATGACCTGAGCTCAAGTCAGACACTTACCCGACTGAGCTACTCTGGTGCCCCAACCAAGAACTTGATATAATCTGGTTGGAGTTAGCTAGCAGGAAAAGGCTGAGGGATGCAATTATGCAGATATTGAGAAATAAATTCATAGGTCGATACTGTTTTTTTCTAGTTAGAAATGTTACATGGCTGCATGACAGAAAAATTAGAAGGTTCAGGCAAGTGTAAAGAGGTGGAAAAACTTGTAATTCATTCTCTACAAAGTGACTGCAAGTAACATCAGCGTATTGCTTTTAGACTTTTGCATGCATTTCTGTGTATTTAATAATGCTGCAATGGTGCTATCATGTATAACAGATTTATTATGGTTATTACATCTTCAAATCCTCATACTCACACTATGAGTTTGATTTTACTATGATCTCCTTTGGACAAGTGGCAAAACTGGGACTTACGGAGTTCAGGTAACTTACTCAAGAGTAGGACTTACTGGCATCCAGGAGCCTGGCTCTGTCCGCATCAGTGGGCAGTACCATCCCTCCAGCTGAAACTTTTGACATATATATATATTTGTGTCCTGATGTTTTCTTAACTTTGTAGAATTTCCCAACATAACTAAAACTCATTAGTAATTTTTAAAGGCAAATTTAAATTCTTCTACATGGCTTATCCATCTCACTTGCATAAGAATCTCCATTCTTCACATTTTAGTTATTTTCTGTTATGGGTAATAATTGGGTTTTTTAAAAAATTGATCTAATATGTATGCCAGTGAAGTAATGCAGTGAATGCAAATCAGTTTCAAGGTTCATATTGCAAATTTGAGGTTAATTTTATTTTGATTATCTCATTAAAAAAGAATATTTATTGCCTGTATGTGTATAGGAATCTATACACATACAGTTTGTATATGAACATGTATTTATATATAACATATAATGTATGTGTATGGGACTTACACAGTTGAGCCTTGGACCCTGTGGGGGTTAGGAGTACTGATCACCTGTGCAGTTGAAAAATCATGTATAATTTTTGATACCCCCAAAACTCAACTACTGACCTCCTGTTGACTGGAAGCCTTATCTATAACATAAATAGCCAATTAACACATATTTTCCTATATTGCATGTATTATCTACTGTATTCTTACAATCAAATAAACCAGAAAAAAGAAAATGTTATTAAGAAAATCATGAGCGGGACGCCTGGGTGGCTCAATCAGTTAAGCATCCGGCTTCAGCTCAGGTCATGATCTCATGGCTTGTGGGTTCGAGCCCCATGTCAGGCTCTGAGCTGACAGCTAGCTCAGAGCCTGGAGCCTGTCTTCAGATTCTGTGTCTCTCTCTCTCTCTGACCCTCCCCTGTTCATGCTATCTCTCTCTCTCTAAAATAAATTTAAAAATATGAAAAAAATTTTAAAAAGAAAATCAAACGCAAAAAAATACATTTACAGTATTGTGCTGTATTGCATAAGCGAACCCAGGATATTCAAGGGTCAACTGTATGTAGTATATAGATTACATGTAGTGTGTAATCTCTATGTAATAGGTAGAATTTAATATTATAGAATTTATAATAATATAGAACTTTAATATAATGTTTTAGAATTCTGTATGGTTATATATGGCATATTGAATCTCTACATGTATACCTTGTATACACACAATCTATTGTGTATTCATATACAATGCATATATATAGGAATCTATACACGTATACATACTTCAATAAGTATAGATTATAGATGACAAAGCATTTTTTTCCTCATCTGTGTTGTTTTATCTGATATCTCCAAAAATCCTGGAATACAGATTGCCTCTTTGGAGGTAAGCACACTGCAGCACAGAGCGGTTCACTGGCTCACCCAGGGTTAAGTGGCTCTATGTGCTGAAGGTGGGATTGGAGACCAGAACTTCTGGTTCCTTCCACACTGTGTCACCTCATTTGTTCCTGCTCTCCTCTCCCTGGTTTCCTCTGTGTTACAGGGAGACTGGCAGGATCTCTTAGAATTTCCTCCTGATTTGGGATAGTTCAGGGTCATCTTCATCTCTCCCCTTGTTTCTCTCTCCTCACATTTCTGCTCAGTGGGTCCTTTCCCTACAGTGACTGGTAGATTTGGGTGCTACCTGCCATGTGTTTTTGGCCCAGAAGCAGGAAGATGAATCAATGTTTTATATTCTCCCTCGAAAATGTTTAAACTTGGGCAAAAACTTCACTGGGAGGTGGTCAGATTTGTGAGTCAAAATTTGTAGTGTTCCTTTAGAAGATAAAATATATTTCATAAAAAAAGGAAATGCTCCTATGGCATTGAAAATAAAACTACCATTCGAGGCAGTGCTTTATTTTCTGTGTAGGTTTAATTAGGAAGTGGCACTTTGTTGTGGGAACATAATCACAGAAGGGCCTTTGTTTTATACAGACCTTTAGACAATGGCTGCTTGTTTGCCCAGTTTTATGAAACCTCATTAGTGTGGATGTCTGTTGTTTTTTCCCTAAAATTTCTGAAAAATTGACCATAACTAGAGTGAGGTTTATGATTGTGTCATCCAAATAGAAAGGGTTTTGCTAAGCACACTGACGGGGTAAATAAGAAAGAACAGGCAGATTTCAGTCTTTGGAGGGAAAACGTTGAAAGATCTTTAGAACAAGAATTGCATGTAAATTGGAGTTTCTCACTGCAAGTGAGTCTTGGCTGTTCATTAAAAGAGGTCAGGCAGAGACCTTTTCTGGAGACTGTGGTAGGAATTATTGTTAACTGTACACTTGCATTTATCCAAAACAATTCATTCTGCTTCAGTTTTCTATTACTTTATACTGGTTTCAACCAATTTCATGTATTAAGTTTTTCTTGAATTTGTTTGGCAAAACGAATAGATTAGAAGAGATCTTAAGCTCTTCATTGTGATCTGGAAGTAAGCCACACAAAATTCACGGCCTTCAGGCACTTTTATCGTTTTCGTCCTGTTCTCTGTGAAACTGCTACTCATAGATGTGTCTTTCTTTTGTTTTATATTTTAATTATATCATTTTATTGTTTCATATGCAACTTCTCCACCAGTTATCTGTTGAGTATCTACTGTGTAAGAAATCACAGCAAATCTTTATGCCTTGAAACAACAGCATTCATTATGTTTATCCCAGTTTCTACGGGCAAATAATTCAGGAAGGGCTTGACTGAGTGGGCGTATGTGTAAGGTTGCAGGCCATGGGGGTTGGAGGTGGGGGAGCTGGGGAGAGGGGGTCTGAGCAGCTGGGGAGGAGGTGCCAGGGCAGCTGGGAAGAGAGTATTGGGGCGGCTGAGGTGGGGGGCTGGGGGCTGGCTACTGTCTCCCTTCATGTGGTCTCAAGACCTCTCTGTGTGGTCTCTCCACGAGGGCTGGTGTGGGCTTCCTCAGAGCATGGCAGCCTTGAGGCAGGTTGCCCACATGGCACTTCAGGGCTCCAGCACCGATGTTCCAGAGGAAGTGGCAGAAGTCGTGTCCCCATGTAGGCCTGGCCTCCAGAGTCACGCAGCTCTTCCCTGTGTTCTGTGGGCCACCCAGTCCCTGCCATCATCCGCAATCCAAGGAGAGGAAACGTGGAGCCACCTGGCCTGTCAGCAGGGAGGGGTAAAGAGTTGGAGGCCTGTTGTAGAACTGTGCCTGCCTCATACTTCTGAAAATGCCTGGCTCCAACGGGTGCCTTCTGCTAGCCCCCCATAGCTCATCTTTAGGTGCCACACTTTTATCTTTTGGTGTCCTAGAGAGCTATAGGATCAAATGGGACATAAATACCTTGAATTGTTCGACGTTCCTGGCAAGTGAGCTGCGTAAGTGAAAATAACTGAGGTCAGGCTTCAAGGACTGTAGGGACTTTTGTTTCTTGACAAGATTTATTTAATGTTTATTTATTGAGAGAGAGAGCGAGAGAGAGAGCGTGCGCATGAGGGGGGGAGGGGCAGAGGACGAGGGAGAGAGAGAATCTCCTGCAGGAGAGCCAGACACAGGGCTCGAGCTCACAATGCGTGAGATCATGACGTGAACCGAAAGTAAGAGTGAGACACTTAACCAACTGAGCCACCAAGGGGCCCCGACGAGATTTATTTTTAAACTTTATCATTTATGTATTATCAGTAGTTTGCCGAACAGTCCCCCATAAACATATTTCCATTTAGCACATTGAGTGTAGCATTCCCTCCCCCCCATTTTGTTTAGAACGACAGAGGATTGGTCTTACTAGTACCATATGTCTTACTCAGCAGGGCTTCTTGGACTGGGCCTTGGAAGGATTCTGGGAAATCCGTGCAGGTTTTGAGACCCTGTCTTCATATACATTTCTTTTTTTTTTTTTTTCAGGAAGATGCCATAATCTTTTTATTAATTATCTTCCAGACACATTCTATAATTCATTTTTTATGACATTTTTTGACTGCAACCCTAAGGACTATAAAATTATTTTGTATTATTTGATAATATTTTCTATATAAAAATGTGTTAATTCAGGTTTTCCTCTGGAATAGCTGATCAAAATTTGTGGAGGCAGGGAGTTATTATTGATGGTTATTATTATTATTGGTGATTTAGAAATGTTTCTTTCATATGCAAAATTTCACAATTTCATTACTGATAAGGCCATATAAATTTTTGTAACTGTGTTACAACACAGGAAATATAATTCTATTTCACATAAGTCTTACCAAAAAACACAAAATTTTCACCATACAATTGTTATGTATTATCAAGTATGTTCCTGATAAGCATTTCTGTTTCAATTAGAAATCAATGGGAATCAAATCTACAATCATAATTTTATACATCTGGGGATCAGGATAGTTCTCTACATATCACGTCTGGTGCTCTATACTCCAGCCATTGTTTCTTCCCCACCACCCTCATAACTCCTGTGCCAGGCACTGGGGCCACACTCATACTGTTATCTGACATCTGCCCCTGCTCCTCTGTTCCACAAGTGTCAACCAGCCCCCAACTCAACTTCCCCTTGGCTGGGCTCCAATAATGCCCACTACCACTCTCATGCCATCTGTCCTAGATGCCACTCTAGTGCTACCTGTCATAGAGAAAAATGTCATATATGACTGTGGTTAACAAAAACTTACTTTTATAATTTTTACAAAAATATAGGGCCAAGTGAGGGGCCCAGAATAATGAAAGTCAAGGTTAGTAGGGCATTTTGGCAGGGAACTTACTCAGTTATTTGTCTGAAATTTTTGTTGATTTATGCTGTTATATCCCAAGAGTCTTCCCTGATTACTGCTAGTCTTATTGATCTCTGTCTGTGATATACTCACTAATGGTGCAGTTGACTCTTGTAAGGCTACACATTTCATACACTGTGGGACACTAACTAAATCTAGTCAGTCTCAAATCCAGGATCTTTATTTCATTAGTAACTTTGAAAAGAGTAATATATTTAAACTAGTAAGTCATGTTTTTCTTCTGTGTTGCTTTCGCCCTACACCCAGGCCTGGTCCCATCCTCCTTCACAATGACTAAGTAGAATGACCTGTGTGAGCATATGGCAAGGAAAACCAAAATTGTAAAGTGTCTCCCCAGTTTTGCTTTCCAAAAGCCTAAGGTCCTAAGAGGAACTGGTGAATTGAGAGGACCACTCGTAACTTCAAAAATCAGAGAAACAGGGCGCCTGGGTGGCTCAGTCAGTTAAGCCTCTGGCTTCGGCTCAGGTCAGATCCCATGTTCGTGGGTTCGAGCCCCGCGTCAGGCTCTGTGCTGACAGCTAGCTCAGAGCTTGGAGCCTGCTTCTGGTTCTGTGTCCCCTTCTCTCTCTGCCCCTCCCCCTCTCATGCTCTGTATCAAAAATAAATAAAAACATTAAAAAAAAAGAAATTTAAAAAAAAAAATCAGAGAAACAATAACAGAGAATTCTGCTTCTAGCTGTTAGAAAGAAAAGATTCCTCCATTAAAGTAAGAAAAAAGAGTTGAAGGAGACATGATGAAGATATAAGGATCAGAGAGAAGGACTGATGGGGTGAAGAACAGTGGCAAAGAGCCTGGATTTCTGGGCCACGTCCTGTTTCTAGACAAATCTCTAAATCTCAAGATCCCAGAGAGAAAAGAATGCACAAAGAATCCAGTCAGATGGCTCTTAGCACTATGGTGACTTCAGTGCCCCAACAAGGTATGAGATTCCATAGTACCAGTCAGACTACTGAAGGGGTTGCCAAGGTAGGAAAGAGAGATGTGTTAAGAGATAACCTGTGAAGATTAAGGATTAGATAGAAAGATGGACATCCAGCTACATCTTCTGAGGACAGATGACACAAATGGTCCATCCTGCGGAGAAGGAGTGGAGGGTATTCTTTAATTGCCTGGGATTACATTTCTTCTACCCTGCCGAATGACACACTGAAGATAGCTGAATTGTGTCCTGAAGAGTTTATCTCCCACACCTGGTTTTTAGAGACCAAGCCATTCTATTCTAGGCATTTAAAAAATGGCTTTCCGATTTTAATCACTTATTAGTTCTGTGATCTTGGGCAAGCTGCTTAACCACTCTGTGATTCAGTTTCTTCATAGATATACCTGGGTGGTTCAGTCTGACTCTTGGTTTTAGTTCAGGTCTGTACCTCAGGATCCTGAGTTCAAGCCCCGTGTTGGGCTCTGCACTGGGTGTGAAGCCAACGCAGCGTCATCAGCAGCTTTTAATCAAGATGCTTTCTTCCTGAGCCATGAATACATGGAAACTCTCAGTAACTATAGGATGTTGAGTAACCTTCTGATGGTCAGTTTTCTCATTAGATCACTGGCTTATTATGAAAGGAAGCCCAGAGCAAGGTATGCTGAAGCAGTGTGGGGCCTCTCAGCTTCCAGCAGGCCGCTCCGGGCATCTCCACACACTCACCGGTCCAGCTCTGCTCACCCTGGCCTTCGGGATTTTATGGAGGCTCCCTCACACAGCCACCTCCATATACATTTCTTATCCACAACTATTTTGACCTCAAAATAAAGTTTTTTTAATATGTATGTAAAGAGAGGTCTGTTCTGAAATCATTATTTCTTCCTGTTATATGGAAGTTAAAAAAAGTAAGTTTTAATTTCTGAATTAGACAACTAGACAAAGCAAGAAATTCATGAATACCTCATCTATACCTCAGAATAGCTCTTATGTTTTTAGTGTCTTCAATTGACCTTTTCTCTATGCAGAAACATCCTTTATTTTGATAAGAAGACATTAAAAAGGTTTTTTTAAATGTTTATTTTTGAGAGACAGAGAGCAAGCAAGGGAGGGGGCAAAGAGAGAGATAGACAGAGACACAGAATCTGAAGCAGGCTCCAGGCTCTGAGCTGTCAGCACAGAGCCTGATGTGGGGCTTGAACCCATGGTCTGTGAGATCATGACCTGTGCCAAAGTTGGACGCTCAACCGACTGAGCCACCCAGGCACCCCAGAAGCAGACATTTTTTAAATATAAAAAACATATAAGGCAGCAAGTTTTTAAAAAATCGCTTGTGATATTAATTATCAGGAATTATCTTTTGATCAATTCCATCCTAGATGAGAACATGGTATATATTTTAATAGTTCATGATCTCTGCTTATTGGGTGCCAGGGTCTCAGGATTCCTTGATGAACAAGACAGCGATGACGTTTGGGGAGAACCCTTAGCACAGAGAGCGCAGAGAAAGCACGCAATGAACAGTAGCTTCCTCATACATGTTGGTTGTTATCACTGCTGTTTTTATTGTTCTTTAAGGCCGAGCCTGGCCCTCAGGGCCATCTGGTCATGGGAGAAATGGGCAAGTAAGCAGACCTCTTTGGTCCGGTGGAACAGGGGTTGAGGGTGCTTGGAGAACACAGGAAGGGCGGCTTGGGGAATGAGGGAGACAACCCAAAGGAAGGGGGCGAAGGAAGGGAGTCGGGAGTGAGGAAGGGTACACAAGAGTGCGGCTTGGGAAAGGCGTGTTTACAGAGCTACGGTAGTACATCCAGTCTGGTAGTAAATGTCTTCTTTCATTTTTCCTGTGGATTTAGATACAATTTACACACTGCGAGGTGTGCCATAGGTAAGCCACAGGCTTATCAAATACAGACCATTTCCATGGCCCCAGAGACTCCCCCTGTGTCTTTCCCAGTCTGCGCTCCACCAGCCCCTCCCCCTCCCAAGGAACCATTGTTCTTAATGTTTCTCACTTTAGATTAGCTTTTCCTGTTATATAATATAGGACCAGAATTAAATGGTGTGTCATTTTATCTGGCGTCTTTTAGCATTCTATCTGTGAGATTCAGCCACAGGTGCTTCTATAAAATAAATTTAATTTATTTTACTTCGTGAATATACCAACATTTGTTTATTCGTCCTCTTGTTATGTTGTTTGGATTATTCCAGTTCTTTTTCTCAATGCCTATTTTATTTTATTTTTTATTGAGATGTAATTGACAGACAACACTGCTTAAGTCTGAGATGACCAACTTGGTTTGATGTATTTATTATTGCAGAATGATTACTATCGTAGCATTAGCGAACACTTCTATCATGTTGCATGATTATCATGTCTTTTTCATGTTGAGAACAATTAAGATTCCCTGAGCCTAAACTGGTGGGTTAACAAGGCAAAAAGAATTACAGAACCATAGGGTGCTCACACCCAAGTTGAGGTAAACAAGATCAGGTGAGTAAGTATAGAGAGGGTGGGACCAAGGCCCCAGTAGAGAGAAGGCCGGGCAAAGGCTCCAATACAAAGGTATGTGAGGTAAGTAAGATTAGGTATTCAGGGTGGACACCCCCCCCCCCAATTTAGTACTGTAGCAGAAAGCTGCTTACATAGGAAAAAAAGGACCAAATTAGGTAAACAGGTAAATAGGGCTCTAGAGGCTGTGGGGTGATGCTGCCCAGAGAGGAGCTAATTAGCAGAAGAAAGGTGCCTTGTAGACCCTGAGGTTGCATCCTCTGTCTGTCTTATCCCCTAGGCTGGCTAAGATAAACAGACACAGTGCCTCATGTCTGCCATTAGCATCCCTCTGCCCGGCGCCAGGATTTTGGTTTATATTGACCCAAACCCCTAACACCGTATATCTTCAAAACCCCCTTTCCCTCATGCCCGTGAGCTAATGTTCACAGATTTATGGTCTCTTTGTGCACACCCATCATGTTTATAAGCCTTCTGATCTTAATAAATACAGAACAGGGACCTTTATTTGGGGCTCTTGTCTTTTCCTGGACATTAGCCATCTCTCGCATTTTAATCTTGTGTCCCCTTTCTTGCTGGACAAGAGAGAACTTTAGACTCAGAGTCTACGACAAAGATCTAGTCTTTTAGCAACTTTGAAGTTTATTATAAAGTATTGTAGACTATCATCACTGTATTATGCGTTAGATCTAAGAACTTATTTAGGTATTAGTTGCTATAGTTTCTGACTACTAAAGCTGCCATGAACATTTTTATGCAAATCTTTTTCTGGACATATGTTTTTATTTCTCTAGGATTGGAATTGTGTAGCCAAAGGATATGTCAATATTTGACTTTATAAGACATTGACAAACCACTGTCCAGGAAGTGTCTCCAGGCAGTAAGAAGCTCTTCTCCCTGGAAACACTGTCCTGTGCTGCCTGCTGTCCAATTCTTTAAAAAATTTATTTTTATTATTATTTTTTTTTGAGAGACAGAGAGAGACAGCACGAGCAGGAGAGGGTCAGAGAGAGGGAGACACAGAATCCAAAGCAGGCTCCAGGCTCTGAGCTGTCAGCACAGAGCCCGACATGTGGCTCGAACCCACGAACCACAAGATCATGACCTGAGTCGAAGTCAGACACTTAACCGACTAAGCCACCCAGGTGCCCCTAAAAAAATTTTTAATGTTTATTCATTTTTGTGACAGAGAGAAATGGAGTGTGAGCAGGGGAGGGGCAGAGAGAGAGGGAGACAGAATCTGAAGCAGGCTCCAGGCTCTGAGCTGTCAGCACAGAGCCTGACATGGGGCTCAAACTCATAAACCGTGAGATCATGAACTGAATCAAAGTTGGAAGGTAAACTGACTGAGCCACCCTGGCGCCCCTAATTTTGTAGAACCACTCTTTTATATACTTTATCCAGTTTTCTAGTTGTTTGTTCCAGGATGGCCAAGCAGTACCAATTTCTTCTTCAGCTTCTAAATTCCTGTAACAATTTTTTAATGACAGAATAATAGGTCACCATCTGGGTACATGATAATTTATTCAACTTGTTCCCATTGTCAGACATATAAAGCTGTTTCCAATTTCATAAAACCATGCTGCAACACATATTTGAATATTTTCGTGACTGAAGGGATGATTATATTTTAGTGTAGACTCCAAGAAATGGGATTATTGGGTCAAAGAGCTTTAACATCTTTCAAATGTGATCTTTTTTCTTTTTTTGAGGGGGGTGCAAGTGAGTGAAGCCAGAGAGAGAGAGAGGGAGAGAGAGAAATAAGCAGGACTCACCCAATGCAGGGCTCATTTTTTATTTGTTTATTTGTTTTACCCAAAGCAGGGCTCGAGCTCACCTGAAGTGGACTCGAACTCCTGAACGTGAGATCATGATCTTTGTCAAAGTCAGATATTAACCAACTGAGCTATCCAGGCATCCCTCAAATGGGATCTTTACTACCTTAGTTTTTCAAAAATAGTATTTATGTGCTCTCTGACTGTGAGTGGAAGTGTGTGTTTGACCACCCCTCAGCAGCCAGAAATGAACATTTCCCTTCAGTTTCTGTTCTCTGCTAATTGAATAGCAGAACATCTATTATTTATTTGCTTATTTATTTGTTATTATTTGTTCATGCTCTTATTCAGATGTAACATATACTTATTGATTATGTCACTGTATTGGACATATATTTGGGGGCGCTGGGCTGGATTCAGATGCTTAAACAATGTTTATTCTTGTCTATTACCTTTGTGCATATAAATTATGTCATGATTATTCATCTCTACAGAACCCATCAAATTGCTTATAACATGGTAGTGACAGTTTTAGACATTTGAGCATCCATGCAAGAGGCAGGACAGAATTTTAAACTTCTGTTGTCACCAAACAGGAAAAAGTTGAATTAACTCTAAGTATCATTTTATAAAGTGTTTTCCTATGCATTATTTCACACTCTACTTATAATATGAAATTAGTGAAGAACGTATCGTTTTGTATTCACATTCTTCATTGTGAAGAATGCAGTGTGATGTAGAAAAAACATGTCTGGATTTATCATTTTAAACCTGACTTGTGGAAAGCATCAAACTGAGTTTTATAATTCTCTAGATCCTTAGAAATTAAAAATGTATCATCTGGGGGAGAGTGAATCTGGATGTCTTGCTCTATGAACATTATTCTTGGTGAAATGACAAAGCTGCCAGAGTGATAAAGGTAGAAAATTCCTAGTGACGAGGACAGTGGCCTGTTTATGCCAGTGCACTGACTGAGACCTGGGATCCCTTAGCGATTTTTATGCAGATACTTGGAAGGTCTGGCTCACTCTGGCCTGCCCTTTATGCGCCATCAGGTACGGAAATGAAGTCTGGAAAAGCTGCGAGATCAAATTAAAACCTGCAGATTATTAGCTGGGGAGTTACAGCTGTCCAAACTAGATATCCTGAGAAATTTGGTGAAGTCTTAAAACCACTCATTAGCCAACTGGGGTGATTTACGCTTTCTTAGGGTGATAACTATGATAGTCAGGTATAAATAGTTTTGTTTGTTTTTGACAAATTCATAAACTTTATTTTGCAGAGAAGTTTTTGATTTATAGAAAAACTGAGTAACAAGTACAAGAGTTTCCATATGCCCCCCTCTATAATAGCTTTTGATCAAATTTGGATAATTAATCATTGTTTTAAAAGTAAATCATCAAGGGACTGATCTAGTACATATTCAGTTGTTTCTAAGAACTTCCCCCCTCTTGTTTAGAAGGTGACTGAAAATCATCATCAGTCTTATAATTTAAAGTTGTCTTATGGCCTGTTATCATAGGATATTTACGTTTGTTCTTCATATAGTAGAAGCACAAGAAAGCCAGCAAAAATAACCAGGTAGTAGGTCTCCACTGAGGTGGTCACTATGTAGGGTTATCTCTTGCTTTATACCAAATTTACCTACGGGCCAGGGAGGAAACAGGGCTGCCCGGAAGTCAGCTCGTGGTTCAGGAAGTAGCTGCAAGGAGGAAAGCATTCTGTCTGAACTGTGGGTCTTCGGTCAAGGCATCGCCAGGGCCTCCTTTCCTTTTCAAACCTGAATGGTCTGGGGCTTGGATTTTGTACTTTGTAAAGTACCATCGTGCCTTACCAGAGCTCTGTAAGACCATGACAGAAACAAGGTCTTGGGAAAGATGAGATTCCAAACATCCCCTGTAAGCGGTGCTTGACCTCCACATGGCTTCTTCAGCTTCTCCAGAGTTCCCTGACCAGAAATACTGTGTTCTACTCACGTGCAATTTAGAAATCTCCATATTCCAGGAAAAGTTGAGTCTTCATACCATTCACTTTTCTCTATTTTTGCATCCTTTTTTTTTCTTGTCATAAAATACACATAACATTTGCCATTTTCACTGTTTTTTAAAGTGTACCATTCGGTGGCATTAAGTACATTCACGATTCACCTCTAGATGAATAATCAAGTCTCTATGGATTTGACTACTTTAGGTGACCCATATGAGTGGAATCATACAATAATTATCCTTTTGTGTCTGGTGTTTTACACTTAGCATAATGTCCTCAAGGTTCACCCATGTCATAGGATGTATTAGCATTTCATTCCTTTTTAAGGCTGAATAATATTACATTATAGGGACATCCCAGTGTTTGTTGACCCATTGATTCATTGGTGGATATTTGGGTTATTTTTGTCTCTTGGGTATTATGAATAGTGCTACTATAGACATTGGTATACTGGTATCTGTTTGAGTCCCTGCTTTCAGAAATGAAATTGCTGGATCATATGGTAATTCTACGATTAATTTTTTGAGGACCCACCATACTGTCTTCCATAATGGCTGCACCCGTTTACATTTCTGTCACATCTTTTTATGTAAACAAAAGCCTTCCTACATAAGATGCCTATTTAGATAGTCTCTCTCTCTCTCTCTCTGTTTTTATAATTTGTTAGTGTTTATTTAGTTTTGAGAAAGAAAAACAGAGTGCAAGCTGGGAAGGGGCAGAGAGAGAGAGAGGAGACAGAATCTGAAGCAGGCTCCAGGCTCTGAGCTGCCAGCACAGAGCCCAATGTGGCTTCAAACTCACAAACTGTGGAATGACCTGAGCTGAAACCAAGAGTCAGACACTTGAGAGAGCCACCCAGGTGCCCTAGGTATTCTTTTCTAAGAAAGCAGTAAGCATGATAATTTAAATGTGATAACCATCCATTTGATGCCTGACAAGTGATAGATGCTCAGTGAAGTTAGATGTATCTAAAGAAAAATAACAATCTTGAAATAAGACATAGACCAAAGAATGAAGTCTTGCAAAAACAAAAAGAAAATGCTCTCTAATTTCTCCAGGGCTAACACTATAAACAATTTGGCTAGATTTCATGACCAAAGAAAAGAGACACCTAATTATTGTTTCTAGGAGTTGTAAATGTATAACTAATAGGTTAATGTTTAATGGAGTTAGTCAAGTGCAGCTTTTCTGGATGGTATCGCCAGTTGGATTTGCGAGGCTTAATGATTAGGAGCCCCTTTTACTTTCATAGGGTGAGACGACACTGCTTTCTCATGATTAGGGATAAGAAGAAGGGACAGGAAGCGATAGGCATGCAACGTTTGTGAGAACAACTGCGGCACCATAGGCCAACAGGAGTTCTAGCAGGTGAAGTGAAAAGAAGTTGAGTTTCCAAATGTTTGTAGCCAGTAGTTTTCTGAGACTGAGGAAAGAAGGGGAAAGTGTGGACTTTGGGGCCAGGTTGTGACCAGCCAGAGTTGGAGAGCTCTGCTTGACTTTTTTGTGTTTTCTTTCTCACTTACATTTGACTTTTTAGAAAACTCTTTGGGGCACCTGGGTGGCTCAGTCAGTTAAGCCTCTGACTCTTGGTTTCCACTCAGGTCATGATCTCACGTTCTAGCTTTGCGTCAGGCTCTGTGCACACAGCCTGGAGCCAGCTTGGGATTCTTTCTTCCTCTTTCTCTATCCCTCCCCCGCTCATGCTCTCTCTTTCTCAAAATAAATAAATAAACATAGAAAAGAAAAAAGCAAACTCCTTAAGATGCACTCGACCTTTTCTCTGCTTTGGTCTTAGTCTTCACTATTTCAGTGTCACCATCTCTCCCGATTTCGCAGCAGCATCAGTTCATGGTCTTTTCACCCCTGCTGACTCTGAAGGTCCCTCGTTTGAGTCCTCTCATGGTCTAAAAGTTTGAACATGGCGCCCTTCTCCCTCCTTCTGTCTACACCAAGCTGGCCTGGCCTCCTGCCTTTTCTATCCCGCTCATGCTCTGGTCCTGCAGTGTCTTCACTTCTTGTCCCTCTGCACCGTCTCTCGCTTTGCCTAGTCATCTCCTCCTCAGTCTTTCCCGCTTTTCAGAGAAGACTTCCCTGACCACCCCATCTTCTCCAACTGAGGCTGGCCTCCCCTGCCACTGCTGGACACCTTCGCCACATCTGTCTTCCTGGGTACTTGGTCAACTTCTGTCTTTTCCATCAGGGCATCCAGCCAGGCTAACTATGTCCTCTTCCCCGCTGTACTGGTTTCACCTGCGACATACAGTCCCTGTCACAAAGCAGGTACTTAACCAGTGTTTATTGAATGAAGTTCAAGTGAAAAATTGTTAGGGAGCACTCCTTGCTCCCTTCCTCATGTGTCCCAATGGGCAGCACCTCTGAGACCATCTCTGCTTCTCTGCCTGTCCCTTCTCCTCCCCAGGAGAGAAGCAGGCATGTTTCTAGCTAGCTGAAGAGCTGAACTGGCGGGGGGGTGAGGGGAGCATATCCCTGTTCTTCTTTTATTGGGCAGGCTGTTCAGGTCAGATTCCTGACCCACAGGGCAAGGTCATGGGGCAGGGGTGCATGTGTCCACTCAGCCTGGGACACAGAGCCAATATGTGAGGCAGGCCACTCTAGCTACCCATCGAAGGCACAACCTCCATTTTTTCCTTTTTTCTGCAATATTGCTGACTTGCTTCTCTCCATGACAGATTTCTGAGCCCCCTTCCACAGTGAGTAGGGGAAGAAAGGAAATTTATTGCCACTTCTGCTCCAACATAAATGAATGGGAGACTGCATTTTGGGGAAAAGCCTAATATAATTTTGAAGGCTCTGGTATTCATAGGTGAAAAACGGGTGGAGGTTAGGAGTCAGGGGATAGGAAAGGTGCCTTTGTATTTCTCAGGTCTGAGAATGACCCGTCAGTGCATCTCACAAGCGGGTTTATCTCATTGTAGGGGTGCCCGGCTGTCACATGACACAGAGTGGGAAAAAGGGTGAAGGTCTCCACAAAGAGCATTTGGTAACATGCCTGGTTGTGCTTTTGAGGTAGTTCCAACTAACCTTCCACACAATTTAGCAAAAGCATTCCAGAACACTTGGGAAAATTGAGCACTTGGAGCAGTTATGTGAAGAAATACACTGAGTTGGAATGAAAACCAACCTCTTACTTTTCAGTTTTGACTTCTTGAAGTGGTGTGACGCTTTTCCTTTGAAATACTTGCGAGTCATCCTTAAATGGAAACTGCGACATGGGACCGCTTACTGATGGGTCCTTTTTGAAGTAGCTTTTCTAGTTGACGAAACACAGAACTGCTTCTGACAGATGGTTTGAATATCACTTTTCCATCTTCAGATTGCTGGTTATAAGTTAGTTTCCTTTTTAACAGGCTCATATCTCTGGGCCCCCCATTTCCTGGTGACCGTCTTTATTACTTTGGCTTTCCCTCAGTGTCTCCTGGAAGTATGTGGGCTTGGTTCAAAAGTGGGCCATTCCTTGATTTTCTGAGACTTGAATCTTAAAGATTGTAAGGAAAGAGAACTACTTGATTTAAATTTGTCACAACTGGTAGCCAAGTTTCCCTTGTCCCAATGGAAAGAAAAATCAGGAAAAGAAAGCAGGGGGAAGATTAGGGTTCTGATGTGTTAATTTTGCATTTCTAATGACAGCACCCAACTTAAAGAAAAAGCAATCTAATTTTATTCCAGAATTATCTTCTCATTCACAAAGCTGTTTTTTTTTCTGTTTATTTTGTATATGGGTCCTACAATGAAGAGATAACAGTAAAATAGCCAACTAAAGTATGGTAGAAATGGCATTTTAAGGTGATTGCCCATAAGAGGTTTACCTAAAACGTGTATCGTGGGCACGCAAGTACATGCTTGGTACTGTGTGCCAGTCCTCTGAGCCCAGACTTCCCTTGCGGCTTCGCATGATTACCAGCGGATTAGATGCATGTGTGATGGATACTCCAAAACCAGAAGGGATACATATCTGTGGTGGTAGTCAGCCTTCTGATAAATAATAACCTCTTTTTTCTTGAATAATAAATACTAATTCAAGCAGTCATTTTGAATTTCGTATCCTAATAATGTCATAAGAAATAGAGCTTACAAAGCACACATTCACTACTTTCTGTAGGGATACTTGAGTAATATTGCTTATCAAATACACTGAACTTTTTAAAAATAGAATTTGACTCATAACCCAAAGCTCTGCAAAAAGCTCTTTTCCATCACATTAGGGAGAAAACATTACTCCATTCACTGTTTAGTGACTGTCACGGAGGCAGGTAAGTAAGGGCTTGTATGGAGAATTTCCAGAGGGGGGATCGTGCGTGATGGTTGGGTCCCCTGCAGATTACATGCAGAGAGAGGCCCAGCAGAGAGGAGCTGAGCTTTCCCGTGGAGAGGAGAGACTTTGCTTCTTCGTGTACATTGGAAATTAACATCCAGTGTTGGGGAATTAGGTATCTGTATTTTTCAGATGCTGTGCCTCAGGTGGATTTAATATGTTTAAGATGGCAGCCCACATGAAAATTCCTGTCTGGATTCCTCTGTAGAAAGTGGTTTTTGATGTACGTCTACTTTATTTGTGTGACACTGTTTATGTGCATTCCAGCGATCATTAACAAAGGCCACTTGGTGGAAAACCGTGGTGAAGGTGGATTTTGAAATGGCTGTATCAGCTGCAGGTTTGGAAAGACCACAGGGGCTCTGAGTCTAGTGAAAACTGCTTCATCAGCTCATGCTCAGCCAACCTTGCGTGGAGAGAAAAGGCAGTTTAGTCAACCATGCAAAACAAAAACAAAAACAAAAAAAAACCCACAAAGAAACACAGACCTATCACTGATTTCATTAGAGCAAATGTTTATGATTCATATACTAACATAGAATCCCTCACTTTTTCAGTGTTACATTTTAAGTCCTGTTTATCAAGGCACAGTTGGTGAATTGGAACTTGTATTAATTTGTGAGGCCCGCTATAGCAAATACCAAAGACGTGGTGGTTTAAACAATGGAAGTTTATATACTCCGAGTTCTGGAGGCTAGAAGTCCAAGGTCAGTGTTGGCAGGGTTAGTTTCTTCGGGGACTTACCTTGTTGGCTTGTGGATGGCTTCTCACTGTGTCCCCACATGGTCACCCTAGGTCTATTTGCATCTGTGTCCTAATCTTCTTATAAAGTCACCGGTCATATTAGATCAGGGCTCACCTATATGACCTCGTTTAACTTTAATTACCTCTTTAAGACCTTGTGTGCACATATAGTCACATTCTGCAGTCCTAGGGGTTAGGACTGCAACATATTAATTTTGGGGACACAATTCAGTCAATAACATAGCTTGTGAGAACAGACTATGTTTAAATGCTTCATGCATTCCTCTTCCTCTTTTGCAGATTTACAGCCCGCAGTCTCTTTCTTGGTTTGCTTTTTTGGTGTCCAATTTGGGGACCTTGAAGACTATTGAGAGATTGTCAAAACAATGCCCAGCTTCACAGCCCAAGGTCTTGACTGAGATAAGAGTTGAACATTTCCTTCCTTGAAGGATTGTCCTGAAGTTTCTCCCCTATGGTTTTCCTTCCATGTGGTGTCATTTTCTTACATATGGCTAAGCTCTCAGTATGAAAGCAGATAAGAGTTTAATGAAAATACAAGAACATGGTGTTGAAGTAATGGGAACACTGGGCCAGTACCCACCAGCTGCCCTTGCCTGGAATTTACCCTTCCTTTTCCTCACAAGCTATAGCCGTGTGGCCTAGTGGTTGAGTACAGACTGCCTGGGCTCAAAGCACTGTGTTATACGTTTTGGTACCTGTGAGATCTTGAGATTACATAAAATTTCCATGGTGCCTCAGTTTCCTCATCTGTAAAGTGGCTTGTGGACTTCATAAGAAGAATTTAGTGGTAGGATTAGAAAAGCAAATAATTCTAATGAAGCACTAATAATTCTAATAAGGCACAGTAAGTGCTATATAAGCATGCGCTGTCAATAATTTTTGTTTCTGGCACGTTCTCCATACCCTCCTGTTGCTCATCCAGGGCTCTCACAACAAAAATGCCAGAGCTAATTGGAATTATTGCCACCACATTTGTTTAGATATGAACTCAGTGTCCAAGTGAACATAGGAGTCTTTCATTTTCATGTCACAAAAAGAAAGGTCAGCAACCTTAAGTATGTGTGGGCATTTGGGGCCCAGGAGGATGTATGGTGGCTGACTCTGGAGTGACACTGCCTGATTTCTTATTGGAATCTGCATCTCAGTAGTTGGTCTCTGACCCTCTCTATACTTCAGTTTCCAAATATGTAAAATGGAAGGGGGAAAGCCTGGATGGCTCCGTTGGTTGAACATTTGACTCTTGATTTCTGCTCAAGTTATGATCTTTCAATTTGTGAATTCGAGCCCCACGCCAGGCTCCATGCCGACAGTGTAGAGCCTGCCTGGTGTTCTCTCTCTCTCTCTCTCTCTCTCTCTCTCTCAAAATAAATAAATAAATAAACTTAAAAAAATATTAAATGGGAACAACAATCATTTGGAATTCAAGGAGTTGTTTTGGGTTAAATGAGATGACGCACATAAAGCTCTTAAAATGCATGAAGTCATCATCCTATTAGCTCTTTCCATTTTTAAATGTGAAACTAGAAAACCTAAGGTAAATACAGTTCATTTCAGCTGTCCTTGTGAATTCCTTTCCTTCTATCCCTCTCAAATGGGCTGTCTCCCTGGGCACCTCCAGTTTTTAAAGTCTAGTAGTTTAATAAATTCACTAATAGTGAAGGATCAAGGTTC